>APFE030096293.1:0-74159 GCA_000404065.3 Pinus taeda | reverse complement strand
AAACCATCGCGTCCAAAACCATGGACCGAAAAACCATAGGTAGGTTCGCCCAACCTAATATAGGGTCCAAAAAAAAAAATCTCGGGGCGTTGCCCCGAACCCCGTATAGGGGGGCTCTGCCCCCCTCAAACCCCCCAGACAGGGGGGGCTGCCACCCCGCTTGTGACCCCCCCGCTGCGCAATCGGCGCGGCGAAGGGGGGCTCCGCCCCCCCCTCTAACCCCCCGGTTAGTCATGGAAAGAATATAACACAACCCAACACTAGGGTTTCTCTCCAGCATGGAGGTCTGATGAACTAGAAGGTTGGCCATATTCACCCATATTGGCCAAAACTTTGGCCAATTCATCTTCTCCTAATGGGTCCTGTAATGGGCTGCCTTCCTACTATTCCATTTCCTCCTCCTACTCGGACTGCTCGGCTTCTTTTTGTTTGTCTCTTTCTTCCTCAGATTGCTAGTCTTCTTCCTCTTTTTCTTCTTCTTCTTCTTCTGCAGATTGCTCTGCGTCTTCTTCTTGTTTTTCTTCTTCTTCTTCTTCTTCTTATTTTTCTTCTGCTTCTGCAGATTGCTCTGCCTCGTCTTCTTTTTCTTCTGCAGATTGCTCTGCCTCTTCTTCCTGCATTTTTGTCTCCTTGTCTTCCTTTCCTGACCGTGGGGGTTGCTCATCTTCTATTTCTACCGGCTGGCTGGTGCTTTCTTGGGGCTTCTCCAACCCCCCTCGTAGTCGTACAAGCCGGACTGATTTCCTATGCTTTTCTGGTTTCTCGGGTGTGCTGGTGACATGTTTCCATTTTTCTAGACGTTCGGGTGTGCTGGTGACATGTTTTCGTTTGGGGGATGGTGTGGCAAATCCCCCATTTATAATGGCAATTAGCTCTTCCTAGCTGCTATGATGCTGGGTGAGGCTATGGTTGACTATCAACCGCAACAACCCATGATGACTAACAACTTACTCTACATGCTATGCCTTTTTCATGCTCCGTGCAACATCATGAAGTAATGAATTCAAAAATGCAGGTAAATTTACAGAGCATTTTTGTTTTAGAACAGCTAAGAGTTTAAGATGTCGTGGTCTTACCACGTCTTTTCTGCCCTCACAGGTGATGTAGCTTTGGATGGTCTTTGCTAATTCTACCCATGGCTCTCCTAGTGCTGCTGGCAGAACTCCCTTTCTTCGAATTGTCGGACTTTGTCCCTCGTCCTGGAAGATTTCTATAATCTTCTGCAACCTCTCCCTTTTTTAACGTCCATACTAATCCAGTGGCTGGTAGTCCTAAGACTTCTGCAATTATGTCGTCGGTGACTGCTATGCGTCTCCCCTTCACTATGGAGTGGTCCTCTTGCAAATTCTGCAAGAATTCAATTGCCACTGTCTCGTTAGATTCCTGCAAGCGGTTAAGATAGATCAGCCATCCTGCTCTTGCCAGGATTTCCCGGGGAGCAGTAGAGACTGTTAACACTTGCGGTTCTCTCCGAATTGATCTTCCTCCCATGGTTTCGCTGTAAATTCTCAAAGGAACGGCAGCTATTTGTGCTGTTGAAACACAGAGAAGCTGACAGACACAAAACTCGTTCAAACTCTAATGCTGCAAAGTATACAGTGGAAATGGCTTTGAACAGCAAGTCATGCAGAAAAAACAAAAAAAAATAAAAATAAATAGTATATCGTTGAGCCGTGTTATACCCCAGTACACAACTTCCCGAATAGTGAGCTGACACGTAATCCAAGGAATGATGAGGTTAACCTGCCCCCCCCGCAATGTGATAGGCTGTCCCAGCCATCAAATAAAGGAGCAGTGCCTGCTCTGCAACAAAGTCCTTAAGGAACAGCGTATGGCAATATGCCATGTTTACAAAAAGCAGCATATTACTGAAATCGAGGTGTAGAGTTGCGTCGCTTTAATACGTAAGAGACTAGAATGATATGATGCAAAGTTGGGGATAAGACATTTGCTGTAAATAGAGAGTCTCCTGCGGTCATTGTTAATGGTTTTGTCATGATTGGTGATAATATATATTCATGCGTTATATGGTTGGGGAAATAACATATAATTGATTACCACGGCATAAGAAACGGAAGGGTGCTAATAACTTACCTATTAGTGTAAATAATGCGACTTCAATACCATTAACAGTGCTCTGCTACCGACAAGTGTCCATAACCTTGGCAGAGTTGTTTATTTCACCCATGGAACCATAATCCTTTGTGTATGCTTAGGGAATGTTGTGTAATGTCGAAATGTAGGCCATTATGCTGGCTTGGTGACCAGTTAGCCATAATGCCATTCACAAGGAAGGAGCGAATAGTGGGCAGGCCGGCTCGTGATGAGACCTCCTGTTCCAAGGGTTGTTTGTTTGATATCCCTTTTGGGTCATATCCCTGGTGTGGTGGCCATAGTGGGAATGCCACTTCGCTTTCGTCCTCATGATCATGGTAGGCCAGCTCTTAATGAGACTTCCTATCCTGCATTTGACAATTAATAAGTCATGTTTGCTCTTTTTTCTTTGTTTTTCATAAAGTGCCTTCCCTATTTATACACAAAGGGTGGTTCAACACTCCCTAAGAGTAGGAATGGTGGAAGAAGTCTTAACATCCCAATAGGAAGATATAAAACCTTTGCTCCTATTCCTGAATAATAATCAAAGAGGATTAAAAAGGACCAACATGATGCAGATAACCAATCAGAGCAGAATTAGTAGAATAATGACAGCAAAATATGATGAATAAGCATGTCTTTCCTTCTGTCCTCTTACCAATTCAGGGAAATTTCTTACAAAGATAGCGATTTATGATTGACTGATTTCAGTATGTTGTGATTTGGTTTCCATTACAGAAGTGCATAGCTGTATTCCAAAAGACTTGAAAGAATGGGAACAATAAGCATCCTCAATTTAGAACAGCAAAAGGAACAAGTTGTTTCACAGCGAGAGCAAAAGTATACGAGCAGTGTTCCTTTTGAGAAAAGGAACAACAAAAGTTCACAAACGTTGTTCCTTTGGAAAAGGAACAGTAGCACACACAGGTATCGTTCCTTTGGAAAAGGAACAGCAAGAATCACAAATGATGTTCCTTTGAAAAAGGAACAGTAAAGCACACCAATGTCGTTCCTTTGGAAAAGGAACAGCAGAAATGAAAAACGTTGTTCCTTTGGAAAAGGAACAACAAAACAAGCAAATGTCGTTCCTTTGGAAAAGGAATAGCCGAGATAAAAAATGCTATTCCTTTTGAAAAGGAACAACAAAAACATACAAATGCCATTCCTTTGGAAAAGGAACAACAACAATCGAAAATGTTGTTCCTTTGAAAAGGAACAACAAAACACACAGAAATGTCGTTCCTTTGGAAAAGGAACAGTAGAAATTGAAAATGTTGTTCCTTTGGAAAAGGAACAAAAAAACACACAAATGTCGTTCCTTTGGAAAAGGAATAGCAGAAATCAAAAATGTTGTTCCTTTGGAAAAGGAACAACAAAAACACACAAATGCCGTTTCTTTGGAAAAGGAACAGCAGAAATAAAAAATGATGTTCCTTTGGAAAAGGAAAAGCAAAAAAACACAAATGTCGTTCCTTTGGAAAATGAACAGTAGAAATAAAAAATGTTTTTCCTTTGGAAAAGGAACAGCAAAAACACACAAATGTCATTCCTTTGGAAAAGGGACGGCAGAAATCAAAAATGTTGTTCCTTTTTAAAAGGAACAACAAAAACACACAAATTCCATTCCTTTGGAAAAGGAACAAAAGATAATCATTACAGCAAAACATTGTTTCAAATATATGTACAAAAACAACTCAAGAAATTATGTACAAACTGTAAAGAGAAGTAAATTCCTTAACGAATTACAAGTGAGGAAGACTTCTCTTCCTCCCCGAAAATCTCCATATGCGAATCTTGGCGTAGTTGTTGGCAGAAGGACTCCCGAGTGAGTGGTTTGCGATAGAGACGAACTCGGTGGCCATTTGCCTTGAAGGCATATCCAGAACCATTAATAGTGATTAGAGTAAGGGTACCATTGTCATGTACCTTCTGGATTTCATATGGTCCCAACCAACGAGTCTGGAGTTTCCCGGGGAAGTCCTGAAACCTGGAGTCGTACAAAAGAGCTCAATCTCCTTCGTGGAAGACTTTATTTTTAATGAGAGAATCATGCCATTTAGCTCTATGTTGCTAGATCACAGCAGTGTTTTGAAGTGCAGAGAGCCTAATTTCGTCTAGCTCATTGATCTACTGTAGTCGATTAATCTATGCCTCAGTTAGGTCTAAGCCAACTTCCTGTGTTGTTCGTAATGTTTGGATTTCAAATTCTATGGGGAAAATGGGTTGTTTTCCAAACACTAGTTGATAAGGTGAGTAACCAGTGGTACTCCTCCATGTTGTTCTGTAAGCCCATAGTGCTTTAGGTAGTCTGGAAGCCTAATCACGTCTATGTGATACAACAGTTTTCGTTAGGATTGTTTCTATTATTTTATTGCTGCTTTCTACCTGCCCATTTTTCTGTGGGTGGTATGGAGTAGTGATTTTATGCTGGACATGATAGTTGTTGAGTGTTGCAGCTATTCTATTTCCAGCAAATTGTGGTCCACCATCTGTAATTATCTCTCTTGGAATCCCATAACGTATAAATAGATGGAACAGGAACTGTATGACAGAGTCCTCTGTAGCTCTTGGAAATGCCTCTGCTTCAACCCACTTGGTGACATATTCTGTTGCCACCAAAATATATGTTTTCTGGTTTGATGATGGGCTGATTGGTCCAACGAAATCAAGAGCTCATCGCTCGAATGGTTCGATGACTGGTTGTGGTTTTAGAGGCATCTCATCAGACTGACTAGGGCGTATTTTTCTCTGGCAACTGTCACAGGCTTGGACAAATTTCTTTGCATCTTTGAAAATCGTGGGCCAATAATACCCTGTTTGTAGCACTTTATGTTCCATTCTGTGATCAGCAAAATGTCCACCACATGGTCCATCATGGTAGGCTTTCAAAATGTCAAAGATTTCTTCCTCTCGAACGCATCTCTTGATATGCATGTCTGCCCCTGTGTGAAACAGATAGCCCCCAATCCAAGAAAATCTAGTACTTCGCTGAACAATCTGTTTTCGCTCATTAGGGGTTAGATGCTTTGGTAGTTTGCCTACTGCTAGGTAATTGGCAACATCATCATACCAGGGTGTTTGAATAGCCACAACAAATAGATGCTCGTCCGGAAATTGATCTTCAACTGCTACTGCATCAACTGGATTTGGCATTCTTGAGAGAAAATCAGCTACAGGATTTTCTTTTCCAGGTTGATCCTTGATTGTAATATCAAATTCCTGCAATAAAATCAGCCATCTAGTTATTCTGCCATTTGTGATAGGCTTGTTTGCTAAATATTTTATGGCAGAATGATCTGTGTATAAGATAACAGGATATCCAGTAATATAATGTTTGAACTTATTGACAGCATGTATTACAGCTAGAAATTATTTTTCAGTAACAGTGTAGTTTAATTCAGCAGGGGATAAATTTTTGTTAATGTAATAAATTGCATATTCATTTCTATCCTCTTCCTGCCCAACGACTACTCCAATGGTTGTGTCTGAGGCATAAGATGATATCTGGAATGGAAAATCCCAATTTGGTCCTCGAAGAACTGGGGTTGTGGATACGAGCTTCTTCAGATCCTTGAAAGCACGTTCACATTTTTCTATCCAAAGAAAATCAACGTTACCAGTTAGTGCATACAAAGGTGCAGCAATATGTGAATAATGTTCTATAAACCTCCTGTAATAACCAGAAAATCCAAGAAAACTACGTACCTCTGTTTGAGTGGTGGGAGTAGGAATGAGCAAAAGTATTTGGATTTTGGTTGGGACCACCTGAATGCCAGCTGCTGAAATATCATGTCCTAGAATAAGTCCTTCCGTCATCATCATATAACATTTTTCATGGCTTAAACAAAGCCTGGTAGCAATGTAGCGTTGTAGGACTTTTTCTAGTGTATCTAGTGCTAGATCGAAATCATCCCCATATGGTGTAAAGTCATCCATATATACTTCAAGTCCTTCATTTATTAAGTCTGCAAAATTGCTAAGGATAGACCTTTGGAATGTGGCAAGGGCATTGCATAAGCCAAAAGGTAAAACTTGGTAGGAAAATGTTCCCCAAGGACAATTAAAGGTATTTTTGTCTTGGTCTTTAGGGGCAATCTGTATTTGATTGTACCCACTGAAGCCATCGAGGAAAGAAAAGAATTTCTTTCCTGCCAAGTGTCTAATACTTGGTCGATGAATGGGAGAGGGAGGTGGTGTTTTTTGTTGCTTTATTTAGCTCCCTGTAGTCCACACAGATTCTCCATTTTCCATTCTTTTTTGGTACCACCACAAGTGGGGAGACCCATTTACTATCAGATATAGGATAGATAAAATTAACATCTAAAAGTTTATGAAGTTCAGCTTTTACCACTTCTTTTAGATGAGGATTTAGTCTTCTCTGAGGCTGTCGAACAAGTCTCGCATCTTTTTCTATGTAAATGTGGTGTGTACATAACTGGGGGTCAATTCCTTTCATATGAGGGTAGTCCCATGCAAATGCTTCTTTATATTTCCTTAACATATGGATGAGATTTGTTTCTTGTTGGGATGTTAGGTTGGCATTAATGTTTAAGGTTTTTCCCGGTTCAATTTCCACAATTTTACTATTTGCAATAGAGGTGACAGGGATTGTATGATCATGTGTATCTTTCAGAGGATCTTCTTCTAATTCATTATCAAATGCTACTTTTATCATATGACATTATGTGCGAGATGTGAGTTCAGTTTGAATAATGAAATTATTGATGGCATCGTCTTCTATTTGGTCTTTGAAATCAAGTGCTTCTTGTATAGTTAATGGAGATCTAATGTTATCAATAAGATATGATACATGGTGCCTATTAGTTTTGACTATTATGACACTTGGCTGCGCTGGGGGATATAGAACTAAGTTCTTGATATATGTTCCCCTCGTTATGATCATATTTCCTTGCCGACAACCAATATAGGCATCAGCAGTGGCAAGCCAAGGTCTTCCTAAAATCAATGGATGTCCATTAAGTCGGGTTTTGGGATTTATTATCAGAAAATCGGTAGGATATTCCCAGGAGTCAACAGAGACCATGACATCATGTAGTATGCCCTCTAGTCTAACCACAGATCGGTCAACCAATTCTAACAAACTAGAGGTGGCTTCTACAGATGTAATGCCTAGCTTTTGGCAAGTAGTGGTTGTTAAAATATTGATTGCAGCTCCAAGATCAACTAAGGCATTGGACAGGGTCTGACCATAAATTTGGACAATTACTATTGGGTTTCCTGGGTCTTCGTATTTAATGGGTGTTTCTTTTCCTGATAATAAGTCAGATAGAGTGCCGACTACTTGGACTCTTGGATTATTTGTTATATTCCTCCTTGGTCTCTTTATGTACAATTATTTGATAGTTTTTGCGTATATCGGGATGTCTTGAATGGCTTGGAGGAATGGAATTTTTATGTACAAATTTTGTAATTCTCCCAGAATGTCAAAATCAGGATATTGTATAGGTCGAGGTATGACTAATCGTTCTGGGAATGGGGGAGAGGATGTGGTTGCTTGATTATGAGTTTGTTGTTTATTCACATCCTCTTCTTGTGACAAATGTTCTCTGGGTAACTGATCTTCAACCTGAACTGTCTTATCTCCCTCGGTTTGAATAATATGCCCAGATCTTAACTGAAGATAATTACACTCCCTCAAACCGGCTCCTACTTCTGGTGTTTCTATGATTTGGAGAGATTGGACCGGTCTGTTATTTGGGTTGGGGTTGGGTTGGGGTTGGGTTGGGCTGGGATTTGCGGTCGCTGGGATTTGCGGTCTCATATTAGACTGGGGATTTTGTTGTAAAGATGGCAGTGTAGGTTGAGGGAGAGGAATAGTTCCTACTGGCTTATGCATTGGTCTCTGCCATTTTGTCTACCAAGCTGAGCTTTGTGAAGTAGGGGGAGTCCATTATGGTGGGTATGGGTTGTTTTGCCAATATGGTGGGGTATAAGGAAGGTTTGGCCAACCAGATTGGCTTGCCTGATTCAGCCACGGGTTTGAGGAAGGAAACGACTGCAATGACCAATTTGGAAATGGGGGTTGGAATTGACTTTGCCACATGTTATACTGTTGAGAATTATACTACAGAGGCTGAAAAGAAGAAGTTGGGTCTGGAAACATACCAGATTGTCGCGGCTGTCACTGTCGGCGCTGGTTGAGCAAATACCCCGATTCTAGCTCTTCTTCTGCTTCCTTATATACTGCTTTCAGTCCAGGAAGTGAGGGACAACTTTCCGTAGGGTGATCTTTTGTGCAGATGGCGCATGTTTGGACTACATCCAGTGGACACTCTTTATGGCTATGCTTCTTCCTGCATCTGGCATAGAAGATTGCCAAATTCTGCTCTGCCTCCATTTTCTTTTTCTTGGCCTGCAAAATATCCAGTTGTGTAGTTAGTGTCCCTAGTATATAAGTTTTAAAATACATGTGCTACTCCTTATGACGAAATTTTATTATCTCTTACAAACCGATCATGTTCTATCGGTTTTACTCTTGTGCTGCCTCTCGAGCTCCTGATACATAAATCAATAATGTCAGCAAAACTTTCTTGATAAATATCTCCTTTTTCCATGATGTTTAATGTTTCGATCCATTGTTCCTTCATGCCCCTTATTAATGTTGTTTTCAACACATTATCAGGTAAAGGGAGTGATGCATAGGGAGATCTTTGTAAATTACACTGGAAATATTCCACATACTCCTCTAATGTTTTATTTGTTCTAGCTATCATCTGGAATATTTCATCCTTCAGTTCTCTAGACCTGCAATAGTCCTGATATTTTTTTAGAAAGGATTCTTTCATTTGCTCCCAGTTATTTATAACCCCGCCACCTAATCCCATAAACAATCTTAAAGAATCCCCTTTTAGCGTAGAGGGAAATAGTTTCAGTTTCTCGGAGTCAGTGGTGTAATCATATCCCCTACACAGTACATCAAATTCAAATAAAAATGCATCCGGGTCTTCTGATGTAAGCCCATGGAATGTAGGGATATGTTGAAGAGGGGTTGCTTTCATAGGCGCATTTGCCGCAGAATCCACTATGGGGTATTGTAATGTAGAGGTTTGGGTGTTTGGCTAGTATTGAGCCATCGGGTCGACTATATGCCGATAATCTTCTGGGATACTTAGGAGGGTATTTCTAGGTTGAAAGGGAATGGCTTTAACAGGAATAGTTTTAATAGCACTTCCTCTATCTGGGACTATTTTCTAAGGAGATTGGGTTTCTTCAACAGTGATTTTTGCAGCACTTCCTTTGTCTGGGCTATTCAATGGTTGAGTTGTCCCAAGAGGAGATCTCGGTTCCTTGGTTTCCCTGTCTCTCCTCCTCCTTCACAAAGATTACTAAAATTCCCTTCCTACAATAGCTCTGGAGTAGAATTTTCAATTTCTTGAAAGTCTTGCTCTTCAGTTTGACTATGCACCTCAGCAAAGGCTACAGATGGTGAACCTATGGCCTGAAGGGAGCTAGTAGGTTTTTTAGAAATAACTTTCCTGGGTCCTACTGAGGGCTGAGATTCAGATTTCTTGTAGATTTCATTTATGAAGGTTGATCGACCAAGGGTCACCGTCCCCTTAGCTTTTTCTGGCTTGGGTAGAGGTTTGGAATTTTTTTCTGGCTTTTTCTTAGTCATGCACTCAAATTAACTACTAAATCCTACTTAAACAAATAGCATCAAATCTACAGGAAAGCGAGCAAAGGAGCAGGGCTTTTACATGCTCCACACGTAGGTTCTTAAATTTCGTTTTCAACACCCAATTCTTCCCTAGCAGGTTCGTAAACTACTCTGAGAAAAAGAACAAATGGCTACACTCTTTCCCTGGAAACGGTGCCAAAATGTGGAGCTATAAAAAGGTCTCTTTCACCTCTAGTTACCTCACATTAATATGTCAATCTGGGAACGTTTTTCTATTTCAAAGAGTGTCTCAGTCTGAGGCTATCATTTGCCAAAGTAATTCTAGTAGCACAGTGTTTGAAAATACAAGAGTAAGTGGATGCTTGTTTACTGTTTAACTACTTCAAAAGTCTAAATCACACATTCAGAACATTAAGCAATTTATCAGTCAAGGGTTCGGTAGCAATAACCCATCCCTTTAGAAACTGATGGAAAAGGAAATCAGAGAACAAATCAGGGGTCTGGGAGCCGAACAGTAGATGTCGATGCTCACTGCAGCCTGAGATCGTTCTTCACACCAATAACAAGAAATGGAATGGCAGATAAGAAATGGAACAGCAAAGAAATTGAACAGCAATGAAATGGAACAACAACCTTGAAATGGAACGGAAAACCTAAAATGGAACAGCAAGTCTGAAATGGAACAGCAACTCAGACATAGAACAACAGTCAAGAAATAGAACAGCAACTAAGTCTAACAAGCTGTAAGTCTATCAAAACAATTGCATTAATCATAACCAAATGTCAATCCTTCACTCTTAAAGATGTACACATAAATAGAATAGCATTGATTATTGATACATCATGGAACAAAACTGAAAACCATATACACACAACATACTCAAATAGTAATCTGATTCAGTTATCACCTCGGTTAGAAAGAATATGATTTCATTTCAGGATAGAACAGTAGTGTTCAAGAATCCAACAATCCCAAAGACCAGGACTTCCAAGATGAATTCTGTAACGTTAATGAACAAGCGCATAACACAAAAGCTCTGTAATGGAACAGCGACAGTATTCTGTAGAAACTAACTGTATTAAAAGAACAGTAATATGATGCAGCGTCAATATAATAATTTTGTCTTCAGAAACCTTAATGGATTAAACACAACAGAGCATGTGATGCAAACTTTATAAAACACATCAGATTACCAGATCACGTCGATAAGAAAACCACACAAAAACCACGCGTAATGGTACAAAAGAAAGTGTCCTCCAGGGCCGGGCCCTTAGCCTCCAGGGGTACACCATTTGAAGTTATTCCAGACTCAGAGATGAAAGAGTAACCAAGTTTGTATTAATGCATCAAGTAAAATTACAGTAGAGCAGTTCTTAACAAGACACGATGATCAAAGTTTTGATCTTTAAAATAAATTACATAAAGGCATAACAACATTCCCTTAGCTAACAGTGCTGACCCATATATAAGGGTGACGATCGAGATATCTAAATGCAGAAATAGATAAAACAACGATCCCTCAGGATCAAGGATCCTGAGGGATTCGCAGAACCGTTAACCCTTAGTCATTTCTTCTCTTTTCTGTGCCGATCTGATATCTCCGCTTCCTTTCCCGGGCTGATCCATTTTGATCTGGTTTGCATGCGGTCTCCCATCGAAGGGACAACAGTTAACCCATATTTGTCTTTTCCTTTAGAATGGCAACTTTTCATTTTTTCTCCCTCCTGCACAAGGAAACGACAATTCTCAGTGTTCTTTTCTTGCATATTAATCTCACATGTTTTATTACAATTCTTTATCGTTTTCTAAGTTCATGATACAAAAAGGCTTGTAAGTCCTAATGAAAATATACTGAAATAACCATCAAAACATACCTTCTTGTAGTCCTTCTAAAGCCTCTTCTAAAGTATTTCCATAAAAAGTAAAATCATCCATATATGCTTCTACATAATCATGGATCAAGTTAAAGAAACTACCTAATATTTCCCTTTGAAATGTAACAGGTGCATTATGTAATCTAAATGGAAGTACTCTAAGCATACCCCATGGACAAGTGAAAGTTGTCTTATCTTGATCTTCAGGTGCTATTTGAATCTAAATATATTTGTTGAATCCATCAAGAAAAGAAAAGTATTTTTTCCTTGCTCGTGTATCTAAAACTTTATCAATGTAAGGTAATGGAAAATGATATTTTAAAGCTATTTTATTCAATTCTCTGTAATCTATACAAATTATTCACTTTCCATTTTTTTGGCACAATAACCAATGGTTAAACCCGTTAGCTATCTGAAATCAGACATATAAAGTTTACATTGAGAATTTTTTGCAATTCGTCTTTAACAATCTCCCATATATTAGGATTCATCCTTGTTTGAGGTTGTCACTAAAAGTTTGACATTCTATTTTGTGTCTGTGTGTGTGTGTGGAATGCATGCAAGTATTTGGATTCATTCCTTTCATGTCTATATATTCCCATGTAAATGTAGAGGAATGTTTTTGCAACATTTCAATCAATTGTTTTTCTTAATTCTTCCAAGTTATTATTAATATTTAATCTTTTCTATAGACTAATTTCTAAAAGAGTATTACCAAATTTTTCCTTTGAATTCAGTGATAGTTTAGATTGTTCTAATGAAAAATCTTCAATACTACAATTTTCTTGAAAATTTTGTTATAAGATATGCACATGATAATTTTGTTGAAAATATTGAGACAAAACACAATTATTCTTAAAATTCTATAATTGGTTTTCCTCATCATTTGTTTAATTGCCATTTCTTTTGAGGTAGTTAAAATAGGTTGAATATCTTTGTAATCTTCTTCATCATCATCAATCCATTATTTATTTTCTAATTCATTTATTTCTCTTGCTAGAGGATATAATGTAAACTTTTTCGTTGAGTTTCCATTAGAAATAATAATGTCACTAGATCTACAACTAATAAATGCATTAGTTGTGGCTAGCCAAACCCTACCTTGTGTCAATGGATGACATCTTATATTGAATTTGGTGTTAATATCATGAAATCAATTGGATATTCGTATGAGTCTAGGGATACAAGTATATCTTTGCAACCACCCCTCCCACATTTACCCACTTTCATTGACTTATCAAGGTAAACATGAGCTGGGGGCTAGTATGACATGATTCAACCTCCTTAGTGTAATTTCGTGGGTTGTGTTATATTATTTCCATGACTACCCACGCACGGGGGGGTGGCAGCCCCCCTGTACGTTGCATGGGGCACTGCCAGGGGGTCACAAGGGGGCTTGCTACCCCCTTATCAGGGTGTTAGCAGGGGGCGGTAGCCCCCCTACATGGGGTTTGGGGTGGTGCCAAAAAAAAAAAATTGGACCCTATATTAGGTGGGAGGACCTGCCTATGGTTTTGTGCATGGATTTTGCACATGTTTTTTGGCACGATGGTTTTCGATCCATGATATTTTGTAGATATGGTAAAGGGAACTATGGTTATGTTCTAATCAAAGGTTAATGGATTGGGGTTTATGGATACTTCAACATGTATATATATGTCTTGTAACATTGAAAGGAACATAATGAAAAATCAATCTGGTAGTCTCGGTTTTGGGATCTAGGGGAAAATCTCTGTGTATATTTGTTTTATGTGTTATGCTCTTGCCATTGTTTATTTTCTATTTTTTAGAATTCATATCCAGGTAATTTATGTACAGGGTTAAAACCTACACAATTAAGGAAGTAGAATCGAAAAACTGGAAGCTTATTGACCTCCCTCAGAAGCTACAGGACACCCATGAGCCAAACAACCACTCCTAGTGACCTAATCCTAAGCCGGAATTCCTTTTTGTTGACTCGGGCTCCCAACTGCATGCATGAAAATGCCTCCATGGAGTTCAGGGCCCCAAACGCATGCGTAAGCCTACCAGGGTGTGGTTATGACCCAAATTCCTCAATTCAGAGGGTGCAATCCCAGATTCTAAGCCTAAACTCCAACTCAGCCTCCATATCACTAACCAAAACTCAGTGATACTTTCCATAATGATAGATAACATTAGGAGAAAGCCATACATACAAAAATTTATCAAAGACTTGACATAACCAAGCCTAACCATGGCAGTCATTTCATCAAACATATTGAGAACATCTAATTTACAGGTCAAGAATGCATATTTGAACATAGGGTTTGATACTTATTCGAGAATCATCAAGAAGGTCTAATGCCCCCTCATAATAGCTACATTAACAATTATCGGCTTCTGCATTCAATAACCATTCATCAACTAATCGAATCATGCCAAGTGCCATGGTTAGGACCTGATATAGAACCATGCTTTTAACCAACATATAACCAGAATAATAACCATGATAGAACAGCCATCGAAGCCACATAATAATAAACACAATTACTTATAAAACACAATAGGAAAATAACTCTTATTAATGTATGCAAAATCCAACCAAGTCAGGGAGTTGAACCAAATCTTTCTTTCAACCTGTGCCATATTCAAAGCATGAATGTGGGACTCAAGATAAAACAAGCAAGGCTTCCCAGAGATTAAACCACCTCCACCCCCATGCTCCCACAATCTCGCCATAACCAGTCAATAGATCACAGAAGAAAACTGATACATAAACAGCCAAGGATTTCCGGAGATTAAACCACCTCCACCCTTAGGCTTTATCACAATCCCTCCAAAACTGGTCAAGGGATTACTAGGCTCAAAACAAGCTTGGATGCCTCAAAATTCCTTCACCAATACCTTGAGGTATTTTCCTGTCTCCACCCTCAGGATTTACCAAAATCCCACCAAAACCGGTCAAGGGATCCCTAGGCCCTATGGAAATTTTACTAAGACCATATCACCTGGTTCCAAAACCATCTGGCAATCCAAAGCTCAAATAAATAAAAGAACCCCACCACACCATGGCTATCCAGAAATGGAAAGGAAAGGCTAAAACCATTGTCACACCTAGAAACACCCATGCCAATGACAACAAGGTAACCAAATACACACATGCATGTACCATGCATTCACAAACCAGTTAGGAAATCACACATGAAACATGTTACCTGCAACTCTTTCTACTGAAATTTCTTGGACCAACTTTCATTTCTTGTCCTTTTCTTTCATTTTCTTCCCTTTTCTTTCCTTTTCCTTCATTTTATTTCTTCCTCCAATGCTAGAGTTCTCCAAGAATGATCTAAGTTTTCAATAGTATGAGAGAGAGAGAAGAGAAGAGAGATCCAATCTCAAACTAACAAAAGGTTGTGAAGTGATCGTCAAATGCCTTTTTATCATTGAGGCCTCTATATTTTTTAATTTCCTCTATTTTTCCTTCAATTTATTTCTCATGAAAACTTGTGACCTTTCATCTCCCTTTCTCCTATTTTCCTTTATTTTCATAAATAAATGTCAATTAATGCCTCTTTTCCTTTAATCATGCTTTTGCCAATTTCCCTTAGACATAATAAACCAAAATGAACACCCAATAGGATGTTTTATCGAACATTCAACTTGGAATACATGTCCCATGACCTTGGTCTTGTTCTTTTTCCTTTATTGACTTTATTACATGAACTTTTAACTTGGGGCTATTATAATCTTCTAATATACCCATTGGCTTAATGGTAAACTAGTTGACTAACTGTAATATAGTAGGAGTATATTGAAGGCTAGGTATTCACAATTCATCCATATGATTTTTGTCATAACATTTATTGTTGCACCTAAATTGACTAGTGTGTTTGGGATTTCAACATTATTGATGTGGAGTTTTACAATGGAACTTTCTGGATCTAAGTATTTTTCAATTTTGGTTTCTCCCATCATCAGTTCTGCAATTTTTCCAATGAGTTGAACTTTTCGTATTCTTTTTCTTTTTCTACCAGGTTTTGTAATACACAACTCCTTTATTGTTTTTGCATGAATTGGAATATCCTTAATTGATTGAAGTAAATGAATCATAATGAAAACATGCTTTAACACATCTAGCATGTCATAATTTGGCAAAATTAATTGTTTCTCTACACCTTTATCTATTTGTAATTTCTCTGGGAAAGGAGGGATTTCTAAGGATATAGAGGGTTGCTCTGCTAAAGTAGTAGAAGTTGGTCTTATTTCATTGTCATCTATCTTGTCAGAAATTTCTTCCTTTTGAGAAGTCTCCTTTTTTTTCAAGAGTTTCATCCTCTTTATGTTATTTAATAACAATATGAGGTTTTTTCTTTTGTATAACTCTCCTAGATCTAAGATGGGTATCATTCAAATCTAATGGGGTTATCATGTAAGTTTGGAGATTTTGTACTTCAGCATTGTAAGTGGGTTACTAAGGTACTTTATTATTAGGGTTTGGGATTAGTTGTGCACATAGTTGATTCGGTATTTGAGGTAATTGAGTGGGTGGTAAAGGGAGAGGTTGACTTGTAGTCAACAATGGGTGAAATTGAGATTGTGGTGGTGGAGAATAGTATTGAGACTGGTACTGAGGATATTGTGGGAAAGATAAAGGATATTGTGGATTTCTTCCATAGGATCCTTGCCAACCTTGTGAAAAACATAGGTTTTGAAGTTTAGGTGCCTAGGTTTGCCAAGGTATGGGTGTGTTCCAACTATTTTGAGGTTGTTGTTCATAAGATTGAAATTGTGAATTAGGATCTGGCATCCTACCTAGTTGGTGAGGTTGTCAAGGCATTTTAAGAGAAATAAAGAAAAGTTGTTTTGATGTTTGACTTGCTCCACTATCTTCTTGGTAAACAAATTTTAACCTAGTTAGCGATGGGCAATCTTTCGTATCATATTATTCTACACAGAAAACACAAATTTCAATATTATAAAGTGGGCATTCTATTAACACATGTTTCTTTCTACATCTAGGGTAGAATATAGACAAAGAATTATTCTTATCATTTTTCTTAATTTTCACAGGGGATTCACTCAATGAACCTCTGGCATATCACATGCAATCGTGGCATACTAAACAATACCCTTAATTTGACTACATATTGGAAAATACCTATAAAAATCGTATTCTTTAACCCCTTACCAATACGAACCCATTACACCTTCCTAATTTAAAAAACCCCTACTTTCACTAGATATTGTAGGTATCCATTTTTGCATTATCATTTTTTATACCTATTTATATTTTTTTCATTAACTTTGAGCTCCATTTTCTATACTCGCCAATATAAAAACCCTTTACCCCCTATTATATAATTAATATATTAGGTTATTTTTTCCTCAATCTATATTCCCCAATATGAACCCACGTGGTATGGTATTTCTCCCCTAGTGAATCCCTTATGTTGTTTTTCATTCTTAACATATCAATTTTTTCACTAATATTACCAAGAATGTTTGTTTTAAAATTATCGAGAAAAATTTCAAGTTCAGCTGGACTTACCAATCCTAATGCAAATTTACTTACTCTTACAATGGTTGGATCTCTAGGACTTATTCCATAATTTGCTTTTCCTCTTGATATGTTCTTGCACAACTCACAAATTTATTCAAATGATAATTGAGACACGTCTCTTTTACCCAGTAGCTTAAGGAGGTCAATCCACTCATCTCTAATAGCTCAAAGTAAGATGGTTTTTAGTGTATCAAATCCTAGGTTATGAAATTTTTCCCTCTTAATATTATATACAAATATTTCTATAAAATCCTCAAGGATCCCATCCTCTTTTAAAGTCATCTTAAATATTTCCTCTTTAAGATCATGATGCATACAATAGTCTTTATATTTTTCTAAAAATAATCTTCTCATATCATCCCATGATCTTAAAGAATTAGTACCTAGACCCATAAACCATTTAATAACTCCATCTTTTCGTGTATCTAGAAAAATTTCAATCCTCTCAGCATCAAGTAAGTAATCATAAGATATACATAATACTTCAAGTTCAAAGAGAAAATTGTATGGGTCTTCTGCTTTCATACCGTGGAAGTTAGGAAGTACCGAATGGAGAGATGTTATTCATACAAACATTAGCGTCAATATCTTAAATGGGGAATCCATATGGATCTTCTTCATGGTAATCATCTCCATAATTTCCCCTTCCTCTACCTCCTCCTCTACCACCTCTTCCACCACTAAGAGGCAGTCTTCTTCCTCCTCTGCCACCTCCTAGTGGTGGTCATTCTTCTCCTTCTTTTCCTCTTCCTACTATTGTTTCATGTCCATTTGGAGGAGGAAATACTTCATTTTCTACCGATGAACCTTCTAAACTGAGGTAATAAGGTTCTTCAACTGGATTTTCTTCTTTTTTTTCTTCTATTAATGGTTCTCCAAATAAAGTTCCTTCTTCTTCTTCAATAGGTACTTCTAATTCTTGTCCAAAGAGTTGTTCCCATATTAAAGAAAGAAAGATGTCTTCCTCATATGGAAATGCATGTTCCTCTACTAGTGCTTCATCCAAAGAGGTTAGCTCCTCTCTAGTTAAAATCTCAATTCTTCGTACCTCAAGAAGTTTGACTCTACTTGTAAAAGTTGGAATTCGTGAGATGGATGGTGATATGGCTCTTATTATACCACCTGATCTAATGGGGATGGTGGTGATGATGGAATTGAAGTTCATCCTCAAACAAATCCACCCCTAGAGTATCTTTCCCTATACATGCATTCTAAAATGAATTCAAATGTTTAAGCATCTAAGAATGAGTGCAACAAAAATAAGATGCAATTTCAACAACTTTGGTTAGGAAGAACCCCACAATCATAATGTGTAGGTTCTTACCTCTTGTCTTATTGATCTTCCTAAATAAAGTTGTGTAAATAAAAAGACATTCGAAATTGAAAGCTAATGCCTATTTATAATTCCCGAACAACTGCACCAGAAATATTGGGTAATTTAATTGGGTGTAAAATTACTCACATTAAAATGTCAATCTAGGTTCATACACTTATGGAGTACACAACACTATATGTGCTAGGAGATTAACTTTTCAATTTCAATGCTAAAGAAGAATTATATTCTATTGAAAACAATTAATTGATCAAATGATGCAAAAACTTATTCTAATAAGTGAGATGAAATCTAAATAGAACACGCACACATTCACTTAAATTAAAGGTAATAAAGACTAACTATGTTATGAAAGCAATAATAGACTATTCTAAAGGAGCAATAAATTTCTAATCTAGAAAAGAATTGAATTCAATCTAAGCAGTAGACTAATTCTAAAAAAATAATCAAATAGTTTATACTATGAAAAACTTTAAAATTCTAATCTATGGAAAATAAAGAAAATTTATTCTATGGAAGCTTTTAAATTCTAAGCTAATGAAAGTAAAGACAAATCTACCCTATGAAAGTAATCAAATTCTATTCTATGAAAGGAAAAGGGAGTTTACCCTATTAATTTTGATCTATGAAAAGTAAAGGTAGTTTATGCTATAAGAGACTTTTCATTTTCTAATCTATGAAATATAAAGATGGATTATGATTATCTACAAGAAATTAACATGACAACAAAGCAATTAACTATGAAAGAAAATGGAATCGATTAGGTGTGAGTATACACAACTCAATTTTTGGAACCATGAGATGCCTATGATGCTATGCAAGAAATCCTAACATATCTATAAATATGAGGCTAGATATGATTGTAGAAGTTGAGAAATGATATCAAATATGAGTGGTGCATGTTTTGGTAGTTTTTTAACTTCATTTGAGCGCTTGATATGTGCAAAAAAAAAAAAGGAAAATGGATGAAAATCTACATAACAAAATGGGAAAAAATAGAGTATTAAAACAACGAATGATAAAGAAAAGAAAACAATAGATTACATTTCTCGTACACAATAGGGGGCCCTCCTGCTAGAGCATAATATCTAAAAATTCTAATAGAACTTGATTATTGGGAACATACTCTTCTCATTGAGGCATGATAGCAAAAATAGGTAGAATTTTATAAAAAAATAACAGTCTGCACATGATAAAAAATGCCAACATTAACTAAAGGAAAGATAATGATAATGGATGTTGTATTTGCATCTCAGTGAATCACATATATAGTGTCTTTTACAATAACAACATGAGAAATTTATTGCTACAATCCTAAGCGGTGAATGACAACCAAGTCTTCTATTTCTATTGGAAATATAATTTCTATGATTCATTATCAACGAAGTGAATCATAGAGATATTTTATATAAGACATGTCATCATTCAGTTGATTTCTCATTCCTTTAATATCTATCATGCTCACTTGAGATTTTAATCCATTTCCAAGTAGTCCGAAGGTTTTTTTATGCAACATCTAACAATTGACTAAATGTTTGACTTTATTATTGTGCTCAACTAGTGAAATTTGTCTTGCGCCAAGTAGGTGGAATACCATGTAGGAGTGATTTGGCATCTATCCATATGCTCGAGCTGATTTCTCCTCCATAGAGTCTACCTAAACCTTGGATTCATCTACAGAATGTTTAAAAGGTTGAAGAATGTGTTAATTTCCATAACCTATGCAAATTGAGCCAAATTTATAAAGTAAAATGCATAGAACTAGGAAAATATTAGACTTTTACCTTAGTGTATCGTATGTAGCTTTGATGGATAATTATTCATGGATCAGTAGTAGGATAATGTAAATATGAGTGAGTTATAAGGGTTTTTGTCGAAGTTAAGTGAAAAATTAAGTAACGGGCTATAAAAAAGGATGTTATTTCTTCAACCCAATAGCTTTAATTATCAAGATCTATGCTTCTCATGAATTATAAGGGGGTGTACCCCCATGAGATCATCAAGAGGAATGGAGGGCATCCACAATTGCGATTCCACCCCCTCCTTGGAACTCTACCCTCTTACAAAAATTCCACCATGGGATGTTGACAATTTTATTTTATAAATTGATGACAATTAGTCAAATGGATCCTCCTATCTATAATAGTCACGCTTATGTATTTTCAAAGCTATCCGATCTTAGCACCTCTCTTACCAAAATTTTCCCATATTTCCACCAATTATAAGCTCGTAAACACAATTTCATTCTTTTCATTCATCTTTTTTTGTAGGTTTTCCACTCCTTACAAGTCAAATCATATTGTTCAACAATAACCTATAACTTTCCCTAAAATAACTTTTTGGTCCATAACCACATCAACGCATGCTTTTGTTTTCAAATAAAGTACATTGCTTATTAGTTTATGAATAATGTAACAAGAAAAGTTGAATCAAAATAATCATGAATTAAGAAACAAACCCCAAGGAAAAATATTCTCATCACTTGTCATTAAGATTCCCATCATAGTGAAGGTTATGGTCCCAATTGGTTCCAAATCCCTTTGTCTCTAGAAATTTGATATAGCTTTCCACCCTAGTTCTTAAAATTGAACATCAAATCATCTACAAGGTGGTTTTGGCATAGATCCTTTGGAACCCAATATCAAATAAGGTGACGCTAAGTCAACATAGTCATGGGGACTGTTATGCTCCTATACCAATAGGTGTCATATTTCATTATTAACTTGATGAGCTCTGTAATATGTTCATACCTTTCTTGTTGCAAAGGTTTTCCATATTGTCAAAAAATAAAAAATTTAAAAAATGTAAAGAGGGCATACCCTAAAAGAAAAATCAAAGGGTAAAAAGAATAAGATGGTCAAAAAAGTGAAAGAAAATGAACCCCACCAAAAGGAAGACCAAGGAAAGTGTGCAAGTTTAAATGCCACTACTTTTTACTCTTATACAATAAACAATTGTGTGCATCTTGTACTTTATGCCACAATTGATGAATAGTCAAACAACTTAAGCTTGGCTAGTTCATATTTGAATTTTATGTTTTAAAGATAGAGAATAAAATCTGACCAAATAGTGTAATCTTGGCAGATAAGTAGATAGGTAGAGTAAATAAAAGGAGCTTAATAGTCTAATCTAAGCCCTTGGATGTAATAAGTGTAGACTTAGGTAGGCTTGCCATGTAAAAGAAAAGGAAGATTTGATAAGGGTTTGCCAGTCTAAGTGCACCCAAATAAAGAAGAAAAAATGTTAGGTTAAAGTAGTTAGGGTAGGTAGATGATGTTGTAGAATCATATGTGATGGATAATGTCTCTAAATGTGTTAATATTTCACTTTCATCATAAGGCTAAGGCATACAGTACATTGAAAGCATTTAAAGAAAAGCAAAGTCAGCATAATTAACTCCCCTTCTCATTTTCCCTAATTATTCACTAATTTCCACTAAGTACTAAGGTATTTGCTAAATTGGAGGGGCTCGAGCCTTTCTCTGACTTCTGGAGGGACCAGACCCTCATCCCAATAATTTAAAAAGCCTTAGTACTTAAAACTATTCATAAACCATTCATTCAATTTCATAAGTATTTTGCTAAGTAAAATCCTATTTTACTTAGGAAAATTAGATAATACCCCATAAAAACCCTTTTTCACCTTACCCTAAGTTTAAAATACACACTTTAATGTTTTTTTACTTGGCACTTTTTCATTACATTACCATATTAACTATTAACTTATATTATATAACTCCCGCACAAAAATTCACCCTTTCCTGTATTATTTAAACTACTAAAAATCCCAAATATTACATATCCCGCCCCGATGGTTAAATATAAATGTAAATCAAACAATAAAACGGGATTAATTAACTAATCCGTATTTAATTAAGAACCCGACCCCACCACCATTTAACGAGGATTAATTATGTCATTTAGACTAATTTATAACTCTATAACCAATCGCATCACCCCCGATATGATTAATTCCTTTAAATTATATCGGGCCCGCCCTCCTTTAACCTTCCGCCACTTCACCTCCCTGACAACCATTCGATCGGATCCTGTAGATCCAATGGTCATTGCGCATGTCACATGATCCTTTTGGTCGAAATTTAGCATACGATGGAGAGAGGTTTCGTGAATAGTACTTGTGCTACGTGTCACACAATGTATGGAATCACGCGGCCCTCCCTCAATACCACTCGCCTCCCATAAGTGGTGCGATAGAAACCGCTTACTTCCTTCTACTAAATGACAAAATGCCTCATCATTCAATTGCCACCAATTTTCATTTTCATTCACCCGCCAATACCAACCATTTACCTGTTTAAACACAAAAGCCCCAGTGTTTCTCATTTTCACCTGATTGTGCAATAAAACCCTTTGTAACCCAGTTGTGCCACCTAGAGCCTCTGTTAACCAATTCAAGCATGGTTTACTGCCCAAAAATCATTCTGGACTCACTCCACAGACCTCTCAAGCTCAAATGAAAACTTTTCGACCTCCCTTGCAAACCAATGCTTTCTTAACAATTTGTTTTGTTTTATAGGTGATCAAAAGACCACATCCTTGGATAAACAATCTTAATACTAGTAATAAGACTTGTTTACTCCAAGAGTGTTATCAAATCTATTCAAACAGAGATTGAAGATAAAACATATAGTTAAAGGATAAGTAGAGAAAACATGGAATTAAAAGGATTTACCGTTGAAATAGACAGTAAAAACCCAAAATATACAGTGAAGGTAAAAGGACACAGTAAAGAACAATTAAAGTGTATCGGGGTAAAAGAGTATCAGATTGAAAACCAAGTCAAGTAAAGAAACTAGCATGAAGATAAACAGCAGGGAAGACAGTTACAAAATAGAGCATACAAATTCATGACAAAGTGAAGACAGTTGAAAAACAGAGCGGTAAAAGTAAAAAGTAAACGGTAAACAGTGAAAGTAAACATACAGCCATTAAGGGTTATACAAAGATGAAAACACTTTCACCAGCTACATTGAAGTTTATCCAAAGTAAAATTGAAAAACATTCAAAAGAATTTTAAGGTTAAAAGATGAAATTAGAGCAAAAATGGTACATTCTTCAGAAATTTCATGTTTAAGTCATAATTTTGTAGAAACTAGTATGGCTAATCCAAAAAGTATTTCAAGAAACTGGAAGAGGTTTTTGTTC
Organism: Pinus taeda; assembly: GCA_000404065.3. Taxonomy (NCBI): domain Eukaryota; kingdom Viridiplantae; phylum Streptophyta; class Pinopsida; order Pinales; family Pinaceae; genus Pinus; species Pinus taeda. The sequence goes on along the minus strand of APFE030096293.1, from coordinate 50,532 downwards.
CTAACAGGCCAAGCTATAAAAACCTATCTCACTGTTTACACAGGTATTACCAAGAGGGAGATAAGTGCATGTCTTCACAGCCTATTTTTCAGTTTGTGCAAAGTCCTGCTTTTGACATCTTTTTACAGAGAATATTGTGAACAGCTGGAGATGAATTTTGGAAACTTGAGAGAGGTTTATTTCAAAAGCATTCTTATATACAAAACCCTCTTTCACTTTTTAAATATCTATTACGGATTGAGATATATAAGCATATCATTGTACCCTACGTTTGCAGAATTTCTAGGGCAGAATGCACAAAGGAAGGATGCAGTTAGTGACTGGGATGCCTCATCATCAACTAAGAGTTGCTATCAAATTCGACTTTCTCTTGTTTGTCATCATAAATCCATAGAAATAGTGCCAAATAGATTCATTAGTTTTGAATGTCCTTTATTTAAGTTATATTAATGTAAACGGTCGTAGATATTTGTGAAACTAATCTTGATATTTTTTCAAGATATTTTACTTTACAATTAGTATAAATACTTCTTCAATTGAAGTATTTTGGGAGTGGATTCATATACATTGCTGTAATACTAGTTTTTTGGAATAAAGTGCTGATTGGATCAAATTTTCGTATGGCTTGCTGGATGAAGAATTAAGGCAAAGGACTTTTCACAGATTTCTTGAATCAAACATTGGATCAATAAGTCATCTATACCTTATGTTTTAAATTTTTCCTTGTTTATTATATCATCCCTGTTCATATCTGAATGATAAACAAAAAGGAGTAATTCAGAATATGCTTGATTGCACTCTATTTTCAAAAGTTATTATTCTCTATGTTTTCTACTGAATTAGAATAAACAGTGAAACCTTAATTGCTCTTGTTTTCTAGTTCATTCACTTTGATTATTTATTAAAGAATACTTAACTGCTCTTTATTATTAATCAATTCAAGTTCCCTTTTTTCAAATAGGTTGAAGGATTCTTAATTTCTCTTCATCCACTTTGAAACCATTCCATTTACTCCAAGTCTCTGTTTGTTCCCTGTTTGACCATCTTGCTCTGTAAAACCATCCTTTGTCAAGAAACCTAATCCAGTTAAGCCATCTTCCTTGACTCCATTAGCCCAATGGCCTAAACTACTCAGTCTTACCCCTTTGCTATTGAATCTCACCACCCAAACTCAAACAAACTCCTAAACTTCACAACTAGCCTAATATCTTTAAAAAACAAAGTTAAAACTTAAAGAGAGAGCCCTCTCTAGATGCAAATTGGCTAGAATCTGTATCTAAAAGATTGGTGTGTCGTTACCTTGTCCTCATTTCCCCTTCTTACAACTTCTAGGAAAACCTGAGTGATAAAAAGGACCAACCCACCCATTGACTTACTCCGCACAGTTAATCAGCTCCATATTTTGCATTTGATATACATTGTCCACCATTTATTTAGACATCTAGCAATGCACCATGTTAGCACCTAAATCTACCTTAGGCTGAAAGAAGGCAAAATTCAGGGTAACCACAAACCATGCTCAGTCTAGTAGCTAGCCCTACCAGAACAGGAGAGGGCTCTCTCCGAGTCACACTCAGTGAAGAAATAAACGAAAAGGCCTAAGATGACTTACAGTGAACTATTTGTGTTAGCCTAGTAAGTGAATATGGATACAAGAAGTGATTTTTATGAATGACTGTGTTTTTGGGATGGTATGGGACCAATGGACCGCAATGAACAAAAAATTTAATACAAAGGCACAGATTACTTCGTGAGGCAAGACAGGCGGAAAGTATAGCAATTTAGTTTGAAGTAACGCGGAATGGAGAGATTTGATTAGGAGAGTGAAAAGGGCATAAGTACATGAATCCTTTTCAACAAGAAGAAAAAACACTGAACATGAAATTTTCCCACAGGCAAAGCAATAAAATTGAATTCTACCTTATCTAACTTAGAAAATTTCACTGGAAATAAATATGAAATGAACTATGAAACATAACGAGATACATATGAAACACAAGAGACACATTTGCTACACTCACAACCACATGAATCTCATGAAACAGAGTTGTTGCCTTTCATTAATCCTCTGAAGAAAGAGAGTTTCTTCCCCATAGTCTCCCAGAAGTTACAAGCCAACCAACCCTTTGAAAATAGTTTGCATACAATATATAGAATGTGCCATGAAGAGATAGAACGCCCAAGGGTTGGGGAGTTACTCGAATCATTACAAAATGAAGGTGGAGAGCCAAACATCAGCTACAGTTGCAGCACCATAAACATGACAAATGGCTTGGGTGACCCTTTTCCTTCCTTTACCACTTGGATAAATACCCATCTGGAGTGAAAATACTTTTAAAACCACCTTAGGTGCCGAAAAAATGAAGTGTATATGAGGGGGCCCACTTATGAAAAGTCGGGAAGGGAAATTTCGCGAAACAGAGGCATTTTGGGCCTTTTTTCCTAAATGCGTTGTGCCCTTTTCTGTATGCGTCGTGCCACTTTGAGGCCAGTTTTGAAGCACTTGTAGGAGTCCAAAATGTGCCCAAGTGTGCTTGTTGGAAATCTTGTCCTGTCTACTTTCGAACCCAAGTGGCATTTTTGAATTTGGAGCTCATTTTCCCCTCCAAATATTCATTCTCCCAAGACTGATTCCTGTGTGTCAAAATACGGGCAGTGAGGCCATGTTTTGGGTGTTTTTGACCTCCTGGGGACTCAAATCATGCTCAAATTTCTTGCCCGACTGCTAGTAGTCATGATTTTGCAAGCTGAATCCAAAAATGAAAACCATTTCTCATTTGGAGCTCCCAATCTTACGCGTCGCGCCGGTGGCGCGGCATGTATAAAGAAAAAACCTATGTTTGTGCCAAAAAATTCCCATGTGACCAAAATTGTCCCAAATTTCTTGAAATTTGGGCTGGAGCTTCTCTAAGAGGCACTATGTTGGGCCATAGAATATTCAGCCAAGATTCAAAGCCGATCTTTCTCTTTTGCCTCTTTTGTTGCTCTACTCAGTTTCGCCTTCAAGCTCCTTATTCGGGCCTTTGCACTCATGTTCCGTGCCCTGTAATGACAAGCCATCCTCCTCAATATGGTTTTGTTCTAGTCACATTCACCAACAGCTTCTCTAAGTGAATGTTAATCCTCTTGAGCCAAATCTCACGATCAACTTCTATCTCCTACTGAATGGGTGTCCTCTCATTTAGGCTTCGTTGGGCAGCCTACTAGTCTTCACGTATGTTTTGCCACCTCTATGAGGCCTCCTGGTTGCATGTACCTCTGTTGGAAAATCACTGTGTGTCTCTTCTTCATGATCATATGATGGATCAGATGTCATGTCTACTGGTGGACAAACTACCTCAAAGACAAAATTATTGTTGTGTATAAACTGTGCTTGCACTGCTCTTTTGGGTGATGTATTCAAATTTTGCCACGAAGGGAAAAAAAAAACAAATGCAACAGGGATTGTTAGGGATTGTTAGGAAGGGGAAAAAATATTGAGGAATGGGAATAATTAGGATAAATTAAATAGGTAAATATGGGCTAGGGTTTAAGGGTTTGATCCATGGGAATAGTCTTTAGGGTTTGGGATTTGTTGATAGGTTTTGTTGTGTGGGGTTAGAGGATTTAGGATAGAGTATGTAGGGGAAAGGGGTAATGAATTTAGGTGATAGGGATTTATGGATTAGTGAAAATAAGGGAACAATGGGAGGGAGACAAAATATTGGTGGCAAAAATAGTGAATTGTAAACCTGGCTGCAATTGGCTTGAGGATCCTTTAGAAGTAGGTTTTGAAAAAATATTATTGCAACCACTATCACCCATTAACCATCGTCTTTTACCATAAAATTTGATGGAATGGCAAGATAGAAAGCATACCTAGAATATCTAGGCAAATCATTAGAAATTTTCAGAAATTTCAATGAATTTCAGGCCTTTTTTCCCTGTGCACCGCGCCAGTGTAAATTTACACTGGAAAATCTCCCTCTGTGCGTCGTGCTCCCTATGTGCGTCGCGCCTTTTTCCAGGTGACTTCTGGAGGTTTTCGTGGGGTCCAAATTGGGTTCAGGATAGCTCGTTGGAAGGGAATTTGAGTCTACTTTCCAACCCAACAAGAATTTTTCAATTTGGAGTTCATTTGACCTATCAAAAGTCAAATCTCCCAAGACTAGTCAAAATGTACCAAATGAGGTTGCCTCAAGGTAGAGTACTGTTGCAGTCAACGTTTAAAGGTGTTCCTCAACTCCAAATTGAGCTCATGATAGCTCGTTTGAAATAGATTTGTGTCTAGTTATCATTTTACTCATCAAGAAAGTCATTTCGCCAACGAAGCTAGGATAAAACTTGATTTTCCCAAGGTCACTTCAGAGGTGTATCAATTCTCCCAAGGCAATTGTATTTTTGACATTTCTCTAAAACCATGACACCTGTGTAAAAAGTGAAGGCGATTTTTATTCCTTGTTCTGTTGTGGATGAAAACCTCTCTCAATTTTTCTAAATCCATCTTTTATTGCTTAGAAACATCATTTGAGTGAAACATATCTCGATATGTGTGCAAGGGATTTGTCGAAATGAAGCGAAATGAAGGGGATAGGGGGCTTCTAAATACTTGAGAAAACTTAGGTAAGTGGGAAGGGATGTTAGAAAGTAGGGGAAAGTGGAATGTCAAAAATTGAGTGAGGGGAAGGGGTCCAAAAAGGCAAAACACATGCCTAGACTAGAAAATTGCCAAATTGTAGCAAGAAACTAGGGTTTGTGTGAAAATGAGGAATTTGGGGGATTTTAGTGATGGGAAGTGTTTAATAAGGTACATTATAGATAGGGGAAGGTGTATGAACATCAGGATACAAGTTTTCTGATGATTTGACCATCCAAGAGAAATTAGCTTCAAAACCCTAGGACGGGGAAATGGACCTTGCCTAGGCGCAACTGAAGCATGAACAAGGTGTAAAATGACCCAATGGAACTTGACATGATGATGAAAACCCTTTGAATGATGGTACACTCAGTTGAATGGTGACATGGAACGTCATTTGGACAACTTTAACAAGGGTAAAATCAAACCCTAGACCTAATGCCTAGTGACCAAATTTTACTTGAAGACTCACTAAAATGACAAAATTTGACCTTGACACCTTAAAATCACTTGTGTAAGAGCATGTTTGATCACTGGAGGAAGGCTGCAAAGACTGACACTAACACACCATACCTTTAAGGAAAGATGCATTCTATTGGATAATGAACACCCTCCCCATGTTATATATATGAATATTACCCTAACACCATACCGCCCCCACCCCCCTGCTTATATATACAAACATATCCCTAACACCCTACCACCCAACTTACATATACAAACTTGCTCCCTATCAGCCATTGACCTATGTCATGAAACCTCGGACATTAATCTTTGTCATTAAATAATTAGCATAGACTACAGTGTCTACTACAAATAAATCATGACAATCACGATATTTAGTGTCAGAGCTTGTGCAACAACCAATCACGTAATTCATGTTTTCTTGTTTTGAAATGATTTTCTGATGTATGAAAAATACCAAAATTAAATCGCCCTCCACCAAGGGAATTATGTCACATCAACATTCGCTCAACCAATGGAAAATTAGAAATGAGATTTTAAAAAACTAGAAATATATTTTTTAATTTATGAAAAAATGGAAATAATCATCATTTTCTGAAAATTTTGTTTAAAATTACAAAAATTCACAAATTAATACATGGTCAAGGGTCTTTCGCTGCGAAGAAAAAACTATAGTCCCTGGTGAAGGTAGGGACTAATAACTATAATAAAAGTGGCATGTGGGATTTCATGGGATTTAACAAAATCAAAACCACTATAAGGAAAGATCCAGTTCAAGATTGAGACGCAAATTTTTCCATTTTTCCATGATTCCAAAAGTTAAGAGAATATTTCATGAGATGCATAAATTCATTACTGTACAATTTGCATAATATGCCATCATCTAATTTAGAAAACATGTATGTATTCAATTTCCTAAAAAATATTGCCATTTATATATTCCAAACACTAGTGTTTGATGTAAAATCTTAATTCACCAATATTCCAAGAATCCTTGTGGTCTATAATTTTGAGCATTAAGAAACTTGGTTGAAGTTACATGACCCAAATCATTTATAATGAATTTTTTGTGTTAATTTTTTGGAGCTAATGGACTCTATTTCAAATAATTGAATACATTGGTGCATTCAAAATATGAATACTATCATAGTTTTGGGTTCTAATTTAGATATTTTACAATGCACAAAAAATGTATGGTTGAGGGTCTATTTACTTTTATTGAATATGCACATGTATATGAATGGATATTTCATAGTAATTGTGTACATGCATGTACACACATACATACACAACAATCACAATGGTAGACAATTTATTTTTATTGCATATGGACTTCAATTCTATGCTCAAATTATTTATATTTGTTTTGTTCCATATTAAAATCACTGAGTTGATTATATGTAGTGTTAAAGTGTTACCCATGGTTTTTCGTTGGCCCCTTATTTTATATATTGTCACTTAATGATAGTTGTAATTAAAAAAATTTCCGGTACTGAATCAATATTAAACCATTAAACAATGTATTATGTGTGGATGTAAGAGGTATATTACAATGATTTCCATATCATATAACGATTGAAGAAAAAGGAAAAATGTTGCAAGGTGGAAATGCATTTAATTCACACATTGAAAATGTCCATGCATGTGGTCATGAAATTATCCACCAATCATACTCTCTACCCTAATTATGGGAAGACAGTCTACATGTGTTGGGTGTAGGAATTACACTTAAGTAAACTCCTCAACGCTTAAATTGTCAACCCGGGGGATTCGTAAACTTAGAGACGAAGCACAGGCAATGCCACAGATGGTATGAATGTTTCTAATATCTACTCCTACTTTCTTTAAAGGAAAAATTGTTGAATCAAACTATAAAGAAAAAAAGGGCAACTCGAACCATCAAAATAATCTAAGGCTGGAACAAGAATAATGTACTTGCAAAAGAGATTCAAAAATAAAAGGAGGAAATTACTCTAGATGGCTATTGATTAACTACTGAGAATGTGTTTTCTTTAGAAAATACACCTTAGCAGTCTTCCAAAAATGGGCCCTTCAAACCTGCTTATGCAAAGATGTCCTTCTCGCAAGAGTCGATCTTGCACAAGTGCAGTCTGCTTGCACTAGTGCAGGAACAACGATTTATGTAGAAAGTGTAAAATGATGTCTATACTAAAAGTGCTTTTATTCTTGCAAGGGCTTCAACTTTCTCAAGTCTAGAGCACTCAAATCTAGTAACAAGAAACTGGTTCTTATACTTGATTAGAGCTTCTTACACTTTAACTTTTAATTCTTGAAACCAATGCTTAATTACTACAAGTGTTATGAAACCAAATTGCATATCAAAAAGATGACTGTCTACAGAAATAAAGAAACAATCTTTTTAATTTATCCTGTTATGAAATGTTAATGAAAGAAAGAAAGTTGTTAGAAGTAAACTAAAGAGGCTCGCTGCATCAAACTATCTAGCACTGGTGCAGGAACAGTTCTTCTACTTGGACCAGGTAGGAAAAACCAAACAAAATGTACAAAAAATGAATAGCACACCAACGTGCACTAGTGCAAGTAATTTCTCCTGCTCGAACAAAGCGGGGAAAACCAAACCAAACGTGCAGAAAGTGAATAGCACACCAACTTGCACTAGTGCAGGTAATTTCTCCTGCTCGAACCAGGCTGGGAAAGCCAAACCAAACATGCAAAAAGTGAATAGCACACCAATGTGCACTGGTGCAGGTAATTTATCCTGCTTGAACCAGGCGGAGAAAACCAATTCAAGATTAGATGTAGAAAATGAAATTTAACTAATTCACACTGCAGATCTGCTTTCACTCAGATAGAAATTCAAATGTTGTAAATTAAATCACACTTGGCAATTCAAAACCATAAATTACAAGAACAAAAAAGAGGGAGAACGTGTTGTGTTGGTTGGGCCCTAGCCAACTGGCGCGTTTCCCTTTCAAATGAAAATGCTACTCAGAGTTGTATCAATTCATTAACTGTTAAACATAAAAAAATGAGATTAATGAAAAGTAAGGTGGAGCTCCTTTTCTTATTAAATCATCAATTCAAATACATGCGTGATTACATATTCAACCCAAATTTGGGTGATAACAAAAGACAGGCCTCTTACCACCTTCCTGGTTCTATCTCTATTCTATACAACTCTATCAACCATTAAGCATTTCGTCCTATTTACATTTCTCCTTATATAGATCCTTGGTCGAAGCCCAAAAGGATCATTTAACTCATTATATAGCCGATTGCAGAATAAGCTTTCATTACAACAAATTACATAACCGATTGCAAAATAAGCTTTCGGCCTTCAAAATTGGGCATTTTAACAGAACAGGTCGTGGCTATCTCCAATTGTTCATTCCTCCTAATTCCGATCTCAAATACTCCAAATTTCCTTGCTGTCATAACTATGACTCGACTACCTTCAGATATGTTCAGTTGATCATGGCTAAGGCGATGCAAAATTAGGCGGATATCAAAGAAATCTAGATTTGCTACCAAGATTCGTGGCACTAGCATTGGTGCGAGATCTGATCTGCACTAAAATCAGCGGTCAAGGTGAGCATTTAACAATTAAATATCACAGGAGGTATCGATAAGTTACAAAAGTAATTATAAGAAAGAAATCACGTAATAAATAGTTTATAAATTCTAAGTTAAGTTAGAAAATGTAAAATATGAAGTTAATGCAAAATGTATCATCGTTCTTGCACTAGTGCAAGATGAGGGCGCTTAAGATAGGTAAAACAGGGGTAAATGGTTATGATTTGGGAGGGGAAAAATGGTTAAAAAGGATGCAAATTAGGGGACTAACATCCTCCCATCCCTAAACTGTTGTGTTTCCTCACACAACTCTTTACCTCTGCAAAAAACTTCAAAATTTTGGGCACTACAACTCAATCTTGCTCTGGCACGTTGTCCTCAGGCTGCACTGTTTCAGCTTTCTTCTTCTTGATGTGCCTTAACTTATTTTCTACCTTTTTCAACCGCCTGTCCAGCCCAATATTTCCAAAATCTAACCTCACTTTTCTTTTGTTTGAGCTCTTCCATTAATTCTCCTCTACTATGTTCTTTCTCCTCCTGTGCTTCGGTCACAAGTTGCTCCAAGTTTTGCACTTGGAGCTCTAACTCAGCTATCCGAGCAGCAGGAGCCACCATTTATTTTCATCCCTCTATCTCAATAGGTGTTGTCACTTTCTTAGGGACTTCCATATTTACCATGGTCATATCAGGGAATTCTTCTTCCTGTGGTCCCTCTTTTTCCAGGTCTCTTTCCTTCTGCTCTTCTTCCTCTGATTCTTCTTCCTTTGGTTCTTCTTCTTCTGTGGGTTCTGTCTCTTCTTTTTTGGGTTCTTATTTTTCTTCTTCGGGTTCTTCATTGTCTGGTTCCTCTCCTCCTATCTCTTCTTCTGGTTCCTCTTCATCCAGTTCTTTTTCTTCAGCTCCTCCTTCCGTTTCCAGTTCTTCTTATCGGGTAAGTGTTTCTTCTTGTACTAGTGCAAGATGGGTTTCCACACTCTGTGGGGGTTGTGGTTCTTCAACTGCATCAGAGATTTTACTCTTCTTATGGGGCCTTTTGATAAAATCGGCCAGCAAAGTATCGTCCCCGACTTGTGCAATCTTCGCTGCGTCTACAAGGACTGACATATTGTTGTGCTCAGAGACCTGTGCCTGTGTAGAAGGGGTTTCTTCAATGGGTGTGCCAGCTATTTCCTTAGTGGAAGACAAGGCCTTCTCTTCTATTTATTTCTCTAACCACTTCCTTTTCGCACTAGTTGGAGAAGGACTTCCCTTTTTGCTTCTGCTCGGGCCCTTACTTGTGCTAGCAGGGGCCTCTGTCTCCTTTTCCTCGCCTGACTCTTCGTGCAACTGTTTCAACAGCTATTCCAATGACATACCTTCCCTCTCCATTTGTTTTAGGACCAAGATTTTGATCAGGTCGTGATGGTATAACCGTGTATCGACCTAGTCCTCCCTTCCATCTTGTATGCTTCTAGCCATTTTCTCCAGGCTTTTGAGAAAAAAGTAGGGAAATTTCATCCTCCAACGAATGTGTTGTCCTGCTTCAAAATGTTGCAGCATTCTGAAATGATACACTAGGGTGCAGGTGTATCTCCCTTCGCAGATCACAAATTTCTGCAAAATAAACAGGAGGCCCTACCATTAACCCAGTAGGGCTTTGCGCGTGACTCCGCATTTCCAGTTCACCTCTATCTTTTTATCCTTGACAAAACACTGCCAGCATTTTCTTTCCAGCTTCTGTTTCTTGAACCACTATTCTCCCATATTCTCCAAACCCATTGTTGCTGCTACAAATTTCTTTGTGACTTTAAATTTGAGCGGCCCAATTCTCACTTGGCCATTGTTAAAACTTCTTGCAAATCGTAGGGAAACTTCTCTGTCATACCCATTGAACTTCTGCAGGAACTGTAGAAATCCCAACTCTCACAACAGTGCAAGACTGTTGCGATATTTGGCAATTTGTTCAATTTTGCTGAGAGACAGGGGTTCATTTTGGATAGGTGGCATTGTTGCTAGAGGCTATGAATAGTCGAGCTCTGAGACTTTGCATGCAATACTAGGGAATTGGCCTTCATAAATAAAAATCTAATCATTCATCCATCGTATCTCTACTTCATTTGCCATAGATACTCATCATTTCTGGTCAGGCCCAATTGGTACGTGCGACAACAGTTTAACAGTTAAGTGCAATAATAATTACGGCGAAGGGACATTTAGGATAAATGGAGGAGTGAGGGAATTATGAGTGAAAGATGTTTCAAATCATGGTGGAGCGGGGTAGATTATATGCAAGCAATGATTAACACATTTTTTTCATTTCTTCATAATTAAAAAAAACGAAACTTAGCATTCATTAAAAAGATCGTGATTTCTACTTAAAAAACTTTGTACTTTTAATTAATTTCCTCCTAGGTAGTATAATAGCATAAATACTTGTCGATGACATGAAAATACTTCATATAACTTTCCATAATTACCACTTTCTTATGCCATATGATAACTTGTACTATGTTGCTGACAAGATGTATGCTCATATTGATCTTTGCACCGCTTAAATCATATCGTTCTGTTGGCACTTTTCCGCTTATCTTATCACATAGGACAACATGCTTGCACTAGTGCAAGCATAATATTAAGACAGAGAATTAAAATATAGGCTGGATTTCACATGATTTCCTCAACTTTATTTTGAACTTTGCTTTGCCCTTTCTGATGTTTCAGAGCACATCCTTTTGCTCTTTGTATGCAAGATCCTACAATAAATTCATGAGGCAATAAAGAAGTGGGAAAGGGGAATTTTTAGAATGGGAAGGAATTATGTTATAGGGATTCCAGGAAAGTACCAAAGGAGGGAATAAATAGAAGTGGGGTAGGGAAAAAAGTTCAGGGTTAAAGTGGGATTTCTTCGAGGCGGACAAGGTAAATTTAGAAGAATGTGGGAAGGTCAATATTCTGGGATCAAAGAAGAAAACTGAGGCATTATTACGAAAGTGGAATATGAAGAAAGGTAGAAAATTTTCTGGAAAGTCTGCCTGCACTGGTGCAAGAAAAATAACTGCAGCGAAAATTAAGCATTACTTGAATAAAAATATCCATGCTAATTACCCCGACTATGTAAAGGTTGGTTCTGCTGAATGTGCTTCTACTTGGTGGTATCTTAGCACATCTAAAGATCAAGCAACATTTTCTGTTTATTAGGAATTTTTTATCTTCCTGCTAGCAAGCTGGTTTTCAGGTTGATCCTTCTGCAATCATGTCAGCGAACTGATTTTCATAATTATAGGAAAATATTTTTTCTTTACTTTTTTTCTATTTTATATAATTTTTATTTTTATTTTTGAGAAGAAGAAAAATTCATGTTTCGAAAAATTTGGTATTACCATTCTCCACTACCATCCCAAATTGCTATTGGACTTGTTGTGTATAATCTTTCTTGGTAAGTGGCTGAAAGTACTTCTTTAGCCTGTATCCATTTACCATGAATACTGAATTTTGTCCATCAATAGTTTTAACTTTGACTGCTCCATTCTCGAATACTCGGATCACTTCATAAGGTCCCATCCACTGTGTATGGAATTTCCCTTTAAAAGTTTTAAATCTAGAATCATAAAGGAGCACCCAATCACCTGGTTGGAACTACTTTTTCTAAATAAACTTGTCATGCCATTTCTTACGTTGTTATTGAATTAGTATGTTCTACTAAACAGCATCCCTTCGAAATTCATCTAGCTCATTTAATTGGAGAAGACGTTGTTGCTTTGCCTTAGAGAGATCTAGTCCTAACTGGACTGTAGTCCTGAAAGTTTTGATCTGGAATTCAATTGGTAATAGAACCTGTTTGCCATATATCAGCTCATATGGTGTATGTCTCGTGCTATTTCTCCGAGTGGTTCTGTATGCCCACAAAGCTTCTGGTAATATTTCAGCCCAGACTTTTTGATGCATATTGACTATCTTTGAAAGAATGGACTCGATCACTTTGTTTGTAGATTCTACCTGGCCATTTCCTTGCGAGTGATACAGCACGGACTCTCTGTGTTGGATCTTGTATTGCTCCATTACACCCTATACCAGATTAGAAATAAACTGCAGACCATTTTCAGAAACAATTTCTCTAGGCACACCAAATCTAGTATAGATTTTAGTAAAAAGAAAATCAACAACAACTTTTTCTGTCGCAAAAGAATATCTTTAGTTTCTACCCATTTTGCAAGAAAATCTATAAAAACCAAAATATGCTTTTTACTTAACGATGTTGGATTTATTGGCCCTATAAAATCAATATCCCATTTTTCAAATGGCTCAATCATAACTTGAGGGCATAAAGGCAATTCATTGGTTTGATTAGGCTAGCCCATTCACTAACACCTATCACAATGCTTGACATATTGTTTGGCATCCTTAAACAAGGAAGACCAAAAGTAACCAGCACACAACACTTTATATGCAGTCCTCCACAAGGTTCATCATGAGTAGATTTCAAAATGTCAAACACTTCCTCCTCTCTTACACACCTACAGGTAATCAAATCTGGGCCTATGTAAAAGAGATCTCCTTGAACCTAAAAGTATGTAGCACTTTTTTGAATAATATTCTGCTTTTCACGAGTGGACAAGTGGGGTGGTGTTTTCCCAGTAACTAAATAATTAGCAATGTCAGCAAACCACGGAGAATCTGTTAACATAGCAAAAATATGTTCATCTGGAAAATCATCATTAACAGGAGTTGTTTCACAAGGATTATCTAATCTAGAAAGAAAATCCGCTACAACATTAGATTTTCCTGGTCGATCAACAATAGTAATATTAAACTCCTGCAACAATAGTAACCACATAGTCACTCTACCACTAGTTAATGGTTTTTTCATGAAATGTTTAATCGTGGAATGATCAGTATGTACAAATACTTCATATCCTGTAATATAGTGTCTAAACTTATTAATTGCAAAAATCGCAGCTAAAAACTCTTTCTCTGTAACTATATAATTTAATTTAGCAGAAGACAAATTTTTACTAATATAATAAATAGCATAGTATTGCTTATTTTCCTCTTGTCCTAGAGCTATGCCAATAGCCAAATCTGAAGCATCAGAGGAAATATGAAGACGCAGAGACCAGTTAGGACCTCTCAGAACTGGTGCTTGTACTAACTTTTCCTTCAATGTTTCAAAAGACTGTTGGCAAGCTGTAGTCCAAGAAAATTCACTATCCTTAGCTAGAAGTCTGAAAAGAGGAGCAACTATCTTAGAAAAATTTTCAATGAATCTTCTATAGTAACTAGCATGTCCTAAAAAACCTCTTACTTCCCTCTGATTTTTGGGTGCAGGAAGATGCAGAATGATTTCGATCTTTGCTGGATCAACCTGGATACCTTTACTAGAAATCAAATGGCAAAGTACCACCCCTGCTTTGCACATCAATCTGCATTTCTTGTCACTCAAAGCGAGATGGGCTTCCTCACAACGAAGAAGTACTTTTTCCAATTTTTCAAGAGCTTCCTGAAAAGAATCACCAAACACAGAAAAGTCGTCCATATAAATTTCCACAAATTCCAGATCAGCAAAAATAGCCAAAACTACCCTTTGAAAGGTAGCCAGGGCATTACATAAGCCAAAGGGAAGCACTCTATAAGCAAATGTACCCCATGGACATGTAAAAGTAGTTTTATCCTAATCTTCGGGTGCAATCTGTATCTGGTTATAACCACTAAAGCCATCCAAAAAAGAAAAATATTTCTTTCCTGCAAGGGTATCAAGCACTTGGTCAATGAATGGGAGAGGGAAATAATATTTGAGAGTGGATTTGTTTAATTCTCAATAATCAATACAAATACACCATCTTCCATCTTTCTTAGGTACTAGCACTAATGGAGAGACCCACTGACTGTCAAAAATAGAATAGATAAAACCGACATCCAAGAGTTTATGTACTTCTTCTTTCACAATATCTCTTAGATCTGGATTCATTCGCCTTTGGGTTGTCGGATAGGTTAGGCTCCTTCCTGAATATAGATATGATGTATACAAGTTTCAGGAGGGATACCCTTCATATCTTCATAACCCCATGCAGAGGCACTAAGATGGTTTCGCAACAAATTTGCAAGCTGCTCTTGTTGAGATGAGTCCAAATATGAACTAATATGCAAGGATTTACCACGGCTAATCTCAACAACAGTAGTATCAGGCTTGGTAGTACTCAAGGGAGTAGTCAAATGCAGTGGTACAGAAGAATGGGGATCATGATCATCTTGAAAATCTAAGCTGAAAATTTGGCTTAATGGGTCAAAATTAAGCATAGTGTCTAGATTATTCAAGAAGTCTTGAATCTCATATTCTTGTGAAGACCCAGTATAATGATGGATAAGGGAGATGGGCTGAGTCTCATCATCACTACTTTGATCCAACCACAAAGTATCTCGAAGGTCCTGAATCGATTTGTCAGTGGGATATAAGGTAATTTTCTTCCTAGAGTCTCCATGTGAAATATACATATCACCAGAACGACATCCAATATATGCATCAGCGGTAGGAAGCCACGGTCGATCCAAGATCAAAGGATGTCCTCCTACTGGGTTCTTTGGCTGAAGCACAATGAAATCAGCAAGATATTCCCAAGAATCTAATGAGATGATCTCATCATCCAATACTCCTTCTGGCTTAATTTTAGATCTATCTGCTAATTCAAGCACAGTGGGAGTAGGGCGAAGATGGGTTAACCAAAGTTGATCCATGGTTTTCTTAGTCATGACATTAATGGATGCCCCCAAGTCTATAAGAACATTAGAGACAAGGACATTACCAATCTGAACTAAGACAACAGGGTTTCCAGGATCAATATATTTTTCCATGGATACACATCCTATCATTAACTCTACCACCCTACCAACAAATTGAATGGTTTGGGGTTCCAATTTCTTCCTCCCGGGTTTCTTGAGACAGAGTTCCTTAATAATCTTAGTGAAAATAGGGATCTCTTTGATGTATTGAAGAAAAGGCATCTTAATGAAAATATTCTGAAGCTATGATGCCAAGCTAGTCTCAGAAATAGGCTCACTTCTTTCCATCACTAGCCTCTCTGGGAAGGGAGGCTGGTTGGAAGAAGGTGGAAAGGATCTAGAGAGTAAGGGATGCTTGGTGACTGCTTTTGGAGAATGGTTATGAGTTTCCTCTTCTCCTTCCTCTTCAACAATCACTGTGGGCTGGCTCTGATTTTTTGATGTTACAGTCCTTCTTGATATTAACTAGATATCATGAACCCCAACTGGAATATACTGGTACTCAAATGATAAAGGTGGGTTTGTTACATAAATAATTTGCACTACTTTTTATAGCTAGGATTAGGCATAGGTTGAGCAGGAAATTGAGGAGGTTGAAAGGGTGGAGGTAAAGGCAATGGTGGATTAGACTGACTCGAAAGTTGCGGAATTGAATTTTGTGTATGAGGATATGACTACATAGGTGGCTAGTAAGAATATGGGGAATGAGTTGGCCCTCTCCAACCTTGTTGCCATGGTTGAGAAGGTTGCCCATGCTGATATTTATTTCCATACTACCACTACTGATTAGTGTTAGGATAAGAATATGCATGTGAATTATAACCAAAATAGTGTGGAGAAAATTCAGGAGCCATACCTGCACCTACCTGAGGCCAATTTCTTCTTGCTCCTATAGCATTCAAGGATTCAGCTTCAGGTTGTCCCCCTGTAAATATAGCTTTAAGTCCTAGTATAGAGGGACATTTTTCTGTGATATGGTCTTCTACACAAATAGCACACTTATTAGTTTCTTTTAAATTAAGAGGACACTCTTTAGGCGGATGCTTATCTATACATTTAGGACAGAAAATAAATAGTGACTCTTGTTCCTTTATAAGTTTTTGCTGAAATTTTAAGGAGTCCAACTATTTAGAAATAATATTCATTATATCATTTTTCATGTTTTCCATTTTATTTTCTAGTCCAATAATCATAGCATCTGTAGATTCAGTTTTTCTATTTCTATTTTGAGTTCCTCTACCAGATCTATACTGATTTCTTGAAAATTTCCTACATAATTCACGAATTTGATCAAAAGTTTGCTGAGAGATATCACCTTGTCCTAGCAAATTTAGGTTATTTCTAGCATTATCAGTAAGTCCTCTTAAGAAAAAGGTTCTAATAGTATTGGAATCAAGCTTAAGTTTCGACCTTTGTAGAATATCCAAAAATATTTCTAAGTAATCTTCAAGAGTTTCATCATCATCTTGTATGATCGTAAAAATTTCATCCTGCATGTCCCGAGTTTTACGATATTCCTGATATTTAGAAAAAAACACTCTCTTCATCTGTTCCCAAGAGGTTATAGAGTTTCCTCTTAGTCCCATGAACCAGCACAGCGCTGAGTCCTTGAGGGTATTAAGAAATAATCTTAACTTTTGAGTGTCAGTTGAATAATCATAACTTCTACACAAAATATCGAACTCGAATAGAAAAGAGTCAGGGTCTTCATGAACTTTACCATGGAAATGGGGGAGAGCTGATGGTGGAATATTCTTCATCTGCGCCACAGTATCAGAATCCACAATTGGAAACACAAAAGTGGATTGTTTTGTGCTTACCTGGTCCTGGTTTTCACCAGACCCTTCCGCATAATTTTCATGATCTGCCATTGTCTCTTTCTTACTCTTGACAGGCTAAACCACACCTGAGTTTCTGTCACCAAAATCCAGGTGGATTGTTCCTGCATGATGGGTTTGATTGGGCTTCCTGCTCACAGAAGGAGACCCAATATGAGAATTGTTTTCAAAATTCCTTTGGCCCTTAGCGGGCTTTGAACCCTTACCTTTCTTAGGTATTCATTTCATGAAAAGAAAGAAAAAGCAACAAGTAATTTCTAATAAAAAATGTTGTCAGAAATCAATTAACACCAGTAAAATTACTTCAAAAGAAAAATCTTTCCCAAACAATACTGAAAGAAAAATTACCTCCATTTTACAATCAAAAAATTCTTACCAAATCAAATCGCCTCCCCGGAAACGACACCAAAATGTTGGTTGCAAGAATTACACTTAAGTAAACTCCTGAACACTTAAATTGTCAACCCGGGGGATTCGTAAACTTAGAGACGAAGCACAGGAAATGCCATAGATGGTATGAATGTTTCTAATATCACCTCCTACTTTAAAGGAAAAATTGTATAATCAAACTATAATGAAAAAAAGGGCAACTCAAACCATCAAAATAATCTAAGGCTAGAACAAGGAAAAATGTACTTGCAAAAGAGATTCAGAAATTAAATGAGGTAATTACTCTAGCTGACTATTGATTAACTACTGAGAATGTGTTTCTTTTAGCAAAGACACCTTAGCAGTCTTCAATAGATGGGCCCTTCAAACCTGCTTATGTAAAGATTTCCTTCTCGCAAGAGTTGATCTTGCACTAGTGCAGTCTGCTTGCACTAGTGTAGGAACAACGATTTATGCAGAAGGTGTAAAATGATGTCTATACTAAAAGTGCTTTTCTTCATGCAAGGGCTTGAACTTTCTCAAGTCTAGAGCACTCAAATCTAGTAACAAGAAACTGGTTCTTGTACCTGATCAGAGCTTCTTACACTTTAACTTTTAATTCTTGAAACCAATGCTTGATTACTACAAGTGTTATGAAACCAAATTGCATATCAAAAAGATGATTGTCTGCAGAAATAAAGAAACAATCTTTTTAATTTACCCTATTATGAAATGTTAATGAAAGCAAGAAAGCTATTAGAAGTAAACTAAAGAGGGTTGCTACATCACACTATCTAGCACTGGTGCATGAATAGTTCTTCTGCTCAGACCAGGTAGGAAAAACCAAACAAAACCTATAGAAAGTGAATAGCACACCAACGTGCACTGGTGCAGGTGATTTCTCCTGCTCGAACCAGGCGGGGAAAACCAAACCAAACATGGAGAAAGTGAATAGCAAACCAGTGTGCACTGGTGCAAGTAATTTCTCCTGCTCGAACCAGACAAGGAAAACCAAACCAAATGTGCAGAAAGTGAATAGCACACCAACATGCACTGGTGCAGGTAATTTCTCCTACTCGAACCAGGCGGAGAAGACCAATTCAAGATCAGATGCAGAAAACGAAATTTAACTACTTCACGCTGCATTTCTACTTTCACTTAGGTATAGATTCAAATGATGTAAATTAAATCACACTTGGCAGTTCAAAAACATAAATTACAAGAACAGAAAAGAGGGAGAATGCGCTGGGTTGGTTGGGCCCTAGCCAACCAACGTGTTTCCCTTTCAAATGGAAACACTACTCAATATTGTATCAATTCATAAATTGTTAAACATAAAAAATGAGATTCAGGAAATGTAAGGCGAAGCTCTCTTTCTTATTAAATCATCAAGGCAAATACATGCGTGATTACATATCCAGCCCAAATTGGGCGATAAAAAAAGACAGGCCTGTTACCACCTTCCTGGTTCTATCTCTGTTCTATACAACTCCAACAACCATTAAGCATTTCATCTATTTACATTTCTCCTTATATACATCCTTGGCCGGAGGCCAAAAGGATCATTTAACTCGTTACATAGCCGATTGTAGAATAAGCTTTCGTTACAACAAATTACATAATCGATTGCAAAATAAGCTTTCGGCCTTCAAAATTGGGCATTTTAACAGAACAGGCCATGGCTATCTCCAGTTGTTCGTTACTCCTAAGTCTGATCTCAGCTACTCCAGATTGCCTTGCCATTATAACTAGGACTCGACTGCCTTCAGATATGTTTTGTTATTCATGGCTAAGGCGATGCAAAATTAGGTAGCAATCAAAGAGATCTAGATTTGCTGCCAAGATTTGCGGCATTGGCACTGGTGCAAGTTATGATCTACACTAAAATCAGCGGTGAAGGTGAGCATTTAACTATTAAATAACATAGGAGGTATCGATAAGCTACAAAAGTAATTATCAGCAAGAAATCACGTAATAAATAGTTAATAAATCCTAAGTTAAGTTAGAAAATGTAAGATATGAAGTTAATGAAAAATGTGTCAGCGTTCTTGCACTAGTGCAAGATGAGGGCGCATAAGATAGGTAAAACAGGGATAAATGGTTATGATTTGGGAGGGGGAAAAAGGTCAAAAAGGATGCAAATTAGGGGACTAACAACATGGTGGATAATGTTCTACATTGTCCACCATCGATAATTTCTATTTGGATTCTAGGAAACAAATTTGTACTGTGGATAATGTTTTCTTATGAGAATACTCTTTCCATAACTTAGTGTTAGCTTATAGGGATCCCCTCACCAAGATCTAGTTTAGTATAAGAGAACATACATATATTAGATAGGTTCATTTCAATATGGAAAAATGGATTTGCTGAGAAATTCTAACCAATAATATAGGTATGGATCAAATTTCTTATCATATTTTCTTAAATCATTGGAACAATATGGAACTATGGTTTAATAATGAGGAAAAAAATACAATATCACCAATGAAGCAATCCAATTTTTTCATGGTTGATAATTAATTAGAACACCCTATTTCTATATTTTTTTCACTTTCCAATATTATTTTATTTGGAATCCAAAACCTACATTTTAAATTTACTAAAATTGTAATTTTATCAACTAAAAAAATGTGCTATAAGGGTTTTAGTGACTTTGAATTGATTTAAAATGTCAAAAGCTCTATCACAACAATGGATTTTTCAAGATTGTCTTTCCCATACAATAAGAGTGAAACATTTTAGCAAACATTTAGAGGTCACAATATTAGTAATGGATTGGTCAGATCAACAAACTAGATAAACTTAAAAAGAAAAAAAAAAGGGAAAGAGAAGGGGTCAATAAAGATCTCCCTAGCAAAATTATCCTTTAGTAAGAAAGCAAGGGATAAAAAGATGATATAGGATCCAATTTCGACACACAAATTTGGCAATGATAGTTAGAGACTACATCTTCAATATTTCATAATCGAGGAGAATAATAATGTAAATTCCCAAAAACCCCCAAGGAAAAAAAATGATAGAATACTTCAAGTGGCTATATTATGGCTTATACTAAAGTGGGACTACCTTGAAGGTTAGATTGAATCCAACGAAATAACAATTAATAAACCTAGAAGTATTATTCCTTTTCAGTTAGATTTGATCCAAAAAATTGATTTTAATATCTTTGAAAAGATTGATATTTTTAAGGATCCACCTCCTCCTATTCTTTAATTATAAAAAATTGAAAGAGGAGATTATCTAGTGGATATAGATGTGATTAGGAATCAGTATTTTAGCTAAAAAATGGAAGTGCTCAGAATTGCTTTAGACCTAAATGACCAGATAGAGTTCGTCGCCATGCAAACATTAGAGCTTCTAAAAGTCTGGTAAAAAAAAGTCAAAGTCAAAGTTTGACTAGGGTTGATTGGATTCTTAGTCAACATGCAGGGAATATTCTTCAGTTTCAGCCAATGATACTGTGACAAGTGTCACCTCCGGATTCGCCAGTTTGGCTCAAAGAAGGTGAAATTGCCTAATTGGCCTCTAAGGTGGAATTTGATTTTCTTTATTTAATTAAATATTATTATATATAATTATGTTTATTATATGCATTTTTTTAATTATATATTAATATAATTAATATATATATTATATATTTTAAATATATTAATTAGATATTAAATTAGAGATCAGTTTTTGGGATTCAACTGTGTTAACTAAGTTATTCATCTATGATCATTTCCATGCATGAGAGGTAGTCGTAACTCACTAATTTCTCATGGTTTTTGAATATTCCACTTAGCACTCATTGCATTGGGTGATGCTCACAGGGGTGAAGAAGTGGGATTGAAACTAGTGAAATAAATCACATAGCATCAATCATCACTTCCGGGGCTTACATCCAGTAACCAAGGCTTCCCAGTAGGTCACCCATCCCAGATCACCTCTGGCTCAAGCGCACTTAACTATGGACTTTTCCCCACAATCAAGCCCACTTAGCTTGCTACTAATAAGCCTCAGTATTGAGTAATTATATGGGCCTTAATTCACCTTAATTCACCTCCTAGCTTAGTCAAACCAACTATTCTCACAACTTATTGCATACTTTTGATTATATTTTTTTTATGAAATGAGTTAGAGTTGGATATTTGGCTGTGTGGTCTAATGTGCATATAATGCAGGAATACAGGATAAAAGTAAGGAGAAATGCAGGTATAAAGGATAAAAGCAAAGAACTATAGCAAAGACCTTGGTCATTACTCAAATGGGACAAGGTAGAGGAATTAAAGGAGGTTAATCCTCCTCATCTACTACCCCTCCATTTGAAAATTCCTCCATCAGCTCAGAGTGCAAACAGCCACATCATGAGGACTACAAGACAGCCAAGCAAATGAAAAGGACATAAAACATTTTATTCTGAGTTGGGAGCCAAACCACCCTAATTTGGAAGGAAGTTGTTGGAGACTTCATATGTATAAATAGAGAGGCTTAGGACTTCACTAGGATTTGGACTTCATTTGTAAAACTCTGTTTTATTTTCTGAGCTGCAAATACTTGTGAATTTTCTTTGTAATCCATGGTTTCTATAATAAATATGAGTTCTATTTAAGCTATTTATGAGTTAAACTCCGAGGGTTGAAGCTCTTGGGTTAGGGCCTGACCCAAGCAACCACAACTCCTCATTATTGTAATGTTATGCTAGCATAGAGTTATGTTTTGCTTATTTGTTTAAGTAGTTTCATCGTTTGCTGATTCATTTGCTTCGGTAGTTTCATGGTTTGATAATGCATTTGCTCAAGAATTTTCTAGTTCTGATTCATTTGATTAAGCAGCTTTCTGGTTCTGTTCATTTGTTTGAATAGCTTCCTATTTTTGTTCATCTATTTCGGTAGCTGCATTTGTTGTAGTTTACTTTCAGTTGTGTTTTTAATTCATGGGCTAGTTAGAGGAAAGATTACTATCAGGTTGTGCGTAGGTGTCTCTGCCTCATCTTGTCCCTCTAGGACCATGACTTGAGGCAGAGACCCTACAGCAACCCCAAAAATACAATCTTTGGTTCTCACATGGGCTTTGGAATTCGTTGTTTAAATGCAGTTAGTTGTTTACCTGCACTGGTTTTCTTTGTCATTTTACTTTGAAACTGCCTCCAACACATTCCCCCTACATCACTTCCTCATTGTCTGATCACCAAAAAACCTTTACAATCACCATCCAATTCACTATTTTCTCCAACCACTTCCTCGTGTGGAGTCCACAATTTACTTTATGAACTTTAAGTCCCCATTGTGGATCTGCCTTACCTGATCCGACGGCTGTCACTTCACCTGATCACCAACTAGCTTGGTTGATCTCCACCGTTGATCTGCCTTGCCAGAACTAATGGCTATTGCATGATATCACGTGGAATTTTTTCTGACCATTATCTGCCCAAGAGCATGCAAGAAAAGTGGTTTCTCCGTGCTACGTGTCATCCAGTTTGGCTAATCGCGTGAAATTTTAGAAAACAACTTACAGCTTTGAGGGCACGCGAAATACAGCTTATCGCCCTCTAAACCTGCTCCATCATTCCCACATGTTTCTTTTGCCCGCGATCTAATCTCCACTAACCATCTCTTTCCTTCACCCATGCAATAAGATCTTAGCCATTCATCACTCCTATTAGCCTCACCCGTCCATCTCTTGACCACACCCATGTGACTAAATCTCAGCCATTCATCTCCTTTGTTCCCTTATTCATCCATCCATTCACTTAAACCTTTGTAATAAGATATTAACCATTCATCCTGTTAGTTAACCCTGTTCACCCATCTACCTACATAACCTTCTGTGATCAAATCCCTGTTGTTCATTTACCTTTCACCCGACTGATCCAACAGTTCTTCTGCACTGTTGCTCCCTCACATCCTCCGTTCACTGATTTCGACCCCTGCTTGCTTTCTCTGCTTGAAATCCAATTTAGCCTAAGTTTCTTTGCTACACCTTAGTTCAGTTTAATGTTTTTACTTCTACAACTTAGATAATTAGCATTACGTTAATGGTAATTTAGAAATTCTTCTTAGCATAGTTGTTTAATTGATTAGTTAGGTTATGGTGTAAGTTTAGCATTTCATGTTGTTTTCTTCATTTCTGCAGTAGAAGTAGCTCTCTCTTAGAATAAGGTTTTCTTTCCTTCCATCAAAAAATTAAGCTTCTTCTGACTCTATAGAAGTTTGGCTTGGAACCCCTAGGGTCTCTTGCCACATAAATAGTGACAATAGGTAGGACCTTCACTTCTACTTGTGCATATAGCACTGTCACCTCCAAGTTTGTATGAACCCCGGTTGATAAGTAAAGCTTGTAGCCCTGGGAGTTGCACATTATTGTTGCAATACCTAGGCTCATCACTTTTTGGTGCCATTGTCGGGGAGGTGTCTAAGTAGAAGTAATTAATGCTTTCTTATAGTTTTAGTCTCCAAGATTTCTTTTCTTCTACTTCTAGTCTTCAACTTTCTTCCATTAGTTTATTTCTACAAAAGTAATCTAGTTTCTTTCTTTCTTTCAGTTGTCATTATCTGCTTTCTTTTCCATTCTTCAAGTACTTTCTAGCTTTAACAAAATCTTAAAAAAACCAACCCAAAAACATTTCCTTTCATGCCTCGTAGGATTAGGGCCAATTCAGGAAAATTCTTGTCAAAACCCCTGTTGCATCCAACAGGCAACCTTCTCTCTTCTTCAGTGACGGTGAATTGGAAGACCCTTTAGGTGAGAAACCTTATCTATTTGAGGAACCTACAGAAGAAGAATAAGAGGAAGAAAACATCCTACTGAACCAATGGCTAGAAACCAAAATAACAGGGGAGATAGAGAGATAATTGAGGGTACCTTCCCCATCAAGGAAACCAATGGGGACACTAAGATGAAGAATATAAGCCCCTCTTCTCTACCTCATTTCCATGGCTTGACCACAGAGGACCCTGAAACTTTCCTATTTGAATTTTTTGTCATATGCCGACCTATGACTATACAAATGATGAGAAAAAGTTAAAACAATTCCCATCTACCCTAAAGGATGTAGCATTGCGCTAGTTCATGGGTTTACCTAGAGATAGCATCACAACTTGGGCTTAGATGCAACAAACTTTTAGCGAAAAATATAGGGACTACTGTAGGTCAAAGGATACTAAAGAAGAGATTTTCAAGATGATCATAGGCCAGGATGAATCCCTAGAAAACTATGAGGAAATATTCCAGCTTAGTTACAAAAGGGTCAGGTGCACACTTGACCCTGAGCCACTAAAGTTGGTCTTGCTTAGAGGAGTAAGGGAAGATCTTCTGGATACCTTACATATGATAGCAGGAGGATATGTCTAATAATCACCTTATGAGTACATTAAGACTATCTTTAGAAACCATTCTAGGTCAGCCAAGAAAAAAGGTAGGGGTAGTCAACATATGGCCAATACGTCATCCTCTAACTTATCCATTAAAGGTGAAATTGGAAATATGTTGGAAGATTTCAAAAGTGAGATGATGCAAACCCTTGCCTTGCAATTGGACACCATGAACATCAAAAGGAAGCAAGAGGAAGCAGAGAGAGCCTTGGCCATTTTTTGTCCTAGATGCACTAGGAGGCATCTTAGGAATGAATATCCATTAAACTGTATTCAGATTTGCTGAGTATGTGAAGAAAACCACTCCACAGAAAAGTGCCCTTTTTTACCTGGACTCAAAGTTGTATATCAAGGAGCTAAAGGTGGCACTGAGCAGCTTTTCTACATCAACCAAAGGAGACCTCCTATGCCTAGACCATACTAGCAAGGTATGCAAGGGCCATCCCATGCATACTACAACCCCAACCAAGCCATAGCTATACCTTCTTGGGGACCCCCTGCTCATCCTTCCTAGCCTACACCCCCTCCATGGTCCTATACATCTAAGTATCAATCCCAACTAGCCAGCCAGTCATTTCAACCTTATGTTCAGCCACAACATCAATGGAATGCACCACCTCAGGGGTGGAGGCCCCAATTCAATAATGTTCCAGCCCTATTTCCTCCACCACCTACACAACCACAACTCATGCACTTTGCTCCACCCAAGCAAGCCCAGATGCTTGCCCAACCAAATCCAAACCCAAACAATATGCAGACTCAACATGCATATAATGGAGAGACATCATACCCAGCTTATGTTGTAGAAATACAGGAGATCAACCTAAGATCAAGGAGAATTCTCCCTGATAACCGACCCCCCTCTCCACATAGGGAGGTTGAGGAAGAAAGAGAGGAAAGAAACCTTAAAGTAAATCCACCCTTTCCTCAAAGATTAGCCCAACCACACCAACCTACCCCAAAAGAAACTGAACTTCTGGGAGAATTGAAAAATCTATGTGTAAAAATCCCCCTTCTCCAGGCCATCAAAGATATTCCCATTTACAAGAAGTTGATTAAGGAGAAGTGCTTCAAGCATCTAGGAATAAGCAAAAGGGATGCCACTACCATTAATGTCATTAGGTAGTTTTCTAAATTAATGTTGGCGCAGGTGATACGTCCAAAATATTTGGACCCTGGAAGCCCTGTAGTAAATGTGCACATCAATGGCACCATTGTCCCACACACTCTGATTGATCTTGGGGTTGCCATTAATGTGATGACTAAGGACACCATGCTCAAACTCAACCTCCAAGGTGTCACGTGGAATGAGTCGAGGTTGTGGACAAGATCGACCTTCCTAGTATCTACTGATATCTAGTGACAAGCAAGCCAATCAAAAACTATCTTTCTCTAAATATGTGATTAAAACAAAGGCAAACAAGTGTTTTAGGCCTACCTTGGGTCCAATGCAAGTTTGCGGAAGCCTTGCTCCCTCGCTCCAAATGAGCTTCCTTGAAGTATAATTCTGCAAACACAAACCAGCAAACAATTACATAACACCTGAAAAGCCAATATCATAAAGCATATTCATCATAATGATCAAGGAGATTATGAAACAAACCATAAGACAATTTGTTCAGAAAAATGAATCTGATTGTATTAATTCAAATGAAGAAGAACTTTACAACCTGTGCCTTGATGTTGTACAAGCTCCTCCCAGGGTTGGACAAGAAGTCTCCTCTACTTTGACAAGCTTCACTCACTTCCCAATGAAACCAAAAGGTATGTGATCTCTCCTCTCAAGTTTAATTAGGAAGTCCCAATTCCATCAACATTTACCCTCAAAATGTTTAGCTTCTAACCTCCCTAGCAACTGACCCAATGCCTTAATTTATAATGCAATGGAGGGAAGGTACTAGGTCCTCCTTCAAAGGGATAAAGCCCTCCTTCAAAGGGATAGCTCCTCCTATCAAGGGATTAGCTCCTTCTCTTTTGGGATGCATGAACCACTTTGGATCAAACAATCCACGTCAAAATTCTTCTAGAAACATCTAGAATTAACCCAAAAGTGAGTTTTTTAGGATAAACTTGCGCCTTTTTTACTTTTACAGGGGTACGCACCCACCCCTTTACAGACAGAGCATGCAGGTACGCCGGTATTATGAACAAGGGATGCGGGTTCGCAGGTAAAAGTAGGAGAAAGTGCGGAACCAGAGTAATATTGATTTTCAATGTCTTTCTCTCTTTTGCAAAGCTTAACATGAAGAGCTGAGGTCTGAGACTTGCTTAAGAGGCTAGTATAGGTGATGATAGACCCATACTGACTGCAAATAATCATGGTGATGATATTTTTGTGTAACAGATTTCCCCCTAAAGTGCGAATTATGTAGTAGGTGAGGATTTCATTTAACATTTAAGAAGAGTGAAGTACTTTATCGTTTCGAGGATTATCTTGCGGAGAGCCCGGTTGGAACCTGTAAAAACATTCAAGTGCAAAATATATATATGAGATCATATCATCGCTGAGGTAGGCATTCCCATACTCAGATCAAAACTTACTAGGAAAGTAAAACTGACTAGAAAACTAACTACTGCTCTGATATAGGAATGATCTTGTAATACATCACAAGTATAGACACATGTAGACACAGTATGGACGCAGCCATCTGTTTATGAATAGTCTACAACATAATGAATTCAAAATTCCTCGCCGCCTGGACGATGGAAACTAGATCCAGGGTCTTCATTTCTATTCCTCGAAATAGTACGATTCTATCCATATGAATAAATGTGTCGAAGTCGAACATGGTAGAAACCACTTGATTACCAGTCGATGATGTAAACTGTTAACAAGTGTGAGAGAAACCACCAATAATGACAATGGCTCTCAAAGTACTCAGTACAATCCATGAGATGTGATTAGATGTGTCAATGTCGAACATGTCACGGAATCCTTCAATCAAAGGTCAATGATGCAACCTATCATCGAAGGCGAGAAACCTGCCATTGAAGCATGCAGATCCCAAGGTACTGGCGATTTCTAGATCATCTTTCTAGATAAAGAGTTGAAGTTGATAGAAAGCGATCCATCGTAGGCAATCCCACAACACGAAATCATAGATCAAGTTTGAAGAAATTTAGATGCAAGGACTAACTTAGGGATGGTCAAGATGGATGATAGATATTTTGCAGATGAATGGCTTATTTGCACTAACATCTTGAACACATAACGACACAACAGATGGTTTGGTGACGATTCACCCAAAGTTAATACCCAGAAACTGGCTGAAGACTTTCAATGTGGTTTGATCAACTGTTAGGCAAAGGATTTCCCAACCCAGGTGAATGAAAGTGTCGTGTTCAAGAGTGGTTACAAAGTATGACAAACAGGCTCAGTTTTCTCTCTTTTCCCCCACCATTTCTGGAAAGTACCTCTTTATTTTTTACAAGCTTGAGGAGGATAACATGTGCTTGATTATAAGCTCATCGTTCAGATGAGTCCAACTTAGTTTAAATTCGAACCCTAAGAAGGAGTGGTCCGTTCCTGTTTGTAATTGAACAGGTCATTTACTGTCGAAATTTAACGAGTCCAGTATAGGAGAAACTCGGCGTTTTTCATTTTTAGAGAGTCTGAAAAAACTTAAGAAGACTTCAGGGTTGACTTTTTCGTAAATTCTCCCAAGCCCAAAAAATTATAAAATAATACTTGAGAGAACCGCTTGATCTTTTATGACCAAGGAGTACTTTTCGTAATTAGTGCCTCTGATCTGAAAAAGTAAAAAAGCGATCAACGACACGTCGTTTTATGACCAATATTGAATTTGAAATGACAAAAACCCGGCAATGTTTTCGTGTTTTTAAGGTCAAAAAAGGGTTGTAAGAAGACCGTCTTTTTAGTTCCGTTTTAACAAGCTTAAAAAGAAAAACTCGGCAATATTTTCATGTTTTAGGAGTCAGAAAAGAGCTTAGAGGTGACTCTAATGGTTTTTTGTTGAAAATGACCGATTTCGCCTGAAAAATCCGTTATCCTGAACAAAAACTCAAACATTACTCATACCTGTTTAAAAATGTCACAAAAAACACCTTTTTAAAGTGAAATATAAACAAATTTAGAATTTATTTACCCAAAAAACTTATAAAAAGGACTTTTTACCATTTGAGGTTTGGGTGAGAAAAAAGGGCTTTCAACCAGAAATCAGTGATTCTTTTTGCCATGTCCTCTTCCTCATTCTACTCTTCTTGCAAGAACTTTACCACAGGGAGAGTTAACTGAATTGGGAATACAGCCTCAGTGCCATGTACCAGCTTGAATGGAGAATTGCCTGTGGATTTTTTGGTGGTTACTCTATCAGCCCACAATGCTTACTTGAGCTTAGAATCCCAATTCTTTTTCTTGTCTTCCAACAGCTTTTTAATTATCCTTATCATACTCTTGATGGAAGATTCTGCTAGACCATTTCCTTGAGGGTAGTATGAGGTGGAATGAACCAGCTTAATGCCCATTGAGTTACACATGTCCACCAATTCTTTTGCCCTGAAAGTTGTTGCATTATCTATGACTATTTTATGTGGACAACCAAATCTGGTGAAAATATTCTCTGTCAAGAACCTCATGACAACATGATGATCAACCTTTCTGGTAGGGATGGCTTCAATCCATTTAGTGAAATAATCTATGGCTACTAAGATCCATCTGTGCTGACCACTGGAATGTGGATTGATTTCTCCAATGAAATCCAAACCCCACTGCTAAAAAAGGCCACTAGCATGTATGGGTTTTAAGGGCAAGGACTTCAATTGTTGCTTCCCTTCAAATATTTAGCACCTGTCATAAGATTTAACAAATGAAAAGACATCAACAAACAAGGTGGGCAATAATATCCAGCTCTGAGGATCTTGTGATTTGTAGTTTTCCAATAGTGATGTCCTCCACATATGTTGGAATGAAACTACTGCATAACCTCCATGGATTGTTCTTTGTCCAGACACCTCAAAATGATTCCAAAGGGGTCCCTCCAATAGATTAGATTTTCATGAATGCAGTATTTTACTGCCCTAAGTTTGATAGTTCTGGCTCGACTTGAACTAAGGCCTAGAGGAGTTTCTAGCTTCAGTAAGAATTAAGCTATTGTAAAATACCATTCACAAGAAGCTATATTTTCCGCCAATGACTGGTTTTGCCTTGGTTCAACTGTCTCTTCTTCTATCTACCTATTCTCTAAATTCTCGCTTATCAAATTCATGTCCAGCATTCTACAATTCTTTTCAGCCATTAGTCTAGCAAGGCCCTAACCTCTGACCAGCGTGGTGGGCTTCAATTCTATGTTGAATTCAATTAGCTTTGCAATCCGTTTAGCCCTTCTTCCATCAACATCTGGTTGTGTTAGGACGTCTTTTACTGAAGAAGAGGGTACATATGCAATTACCTTGGAGTGCAGAATGTAAATTCTGAAGGCTTTCAAAGACTTGATAAGAGCATATGCCTGCTTTCAATGATATCATACTTCAGCTCAGCATCCCTTAATATTTTTCTGAAAAATGCCACTGGATGCTCTGAACCTTCCTCATTTTCTTGCAATAAAACTGTTGCAAGGGTGTCATCTAAGGCAAATGAAAATATATGGAACTCCTTGCTATAGTCTGGGCTAATCAAGGTAGGAGCTTCCATAATAGCTCTCTTGATGGATTCAAAAGATCTTCTTTCTACTTCAGTCCATTTGATTTATGATCCTTTTTTCAACATGGAGTTAATGTGTTTTACAAGTTCTGCAAAATTTGGGAAAACCTCCTTACAAAATTTATCTTTCCTAGAAATGACTAGATATCCTTCTTTGATCTTGGGATAGACAAAGTTTGTATTGCTCTTACTCTTTCTGGGTTGATTCTAACACCTGCAACAGAAATAACATGTCGTAACAACTTGCCTTCTTCTAAAGCAGACTGTGACTTTTTAGGATTGACTGAAATCCCAAACCTTCTACACTTCATAAACACTTTCT
Organism: Pinus taeda; assembly: GCA_000404065.3. Classification (NCBI taxonomy): domain Eukaryota; kingdom Viridiplantae; phylum Streptophyta; class Pinopsida; order Pinales; family Pinaceae; genus Pinus; species Pinus taeda. The sequence goes on along the minus strand of APFE030096293.1, from coordinate 19,601 downwards.
TCAAATGCTGCAAATGGTCATGATGGTTGCTGGAGTACACTGTTATATCATCTAGGTAGATAAGGACAAACTTATCCTTCTCTCCTACAAATGTTATATCCATAGCTCTCTGAAAGGTGGCTCCAGCATTCATCAACCCAAAAGGCATCTTGGAATACATAAAAGTGCCCCAAAGAGTGGTGAATGCAGTCTTCTCTTGGTCATCTAGATGTACAACAACCTGGTTATACCTTGAAAATCCATCCAGGAAAGACATCACTTTGGCCCCTGAGACCCTTTGCAACAAATGCTCCATCTTGGGTAGAGGATAATTGTCTTTTTTAGAGCACTTATTTAAGTTTCTGAAATCAACACAAAGCCTGATTTCTCCACTTTTCTTCCTCACCACCACTAAGTTGGCTACCCATTTTGAATATATGAGGGGGACTATGATTTTGGCATCCAATAACTTCTTGATTTCCTTTTCAATTAGAGGTAGGAGCAAAGAAATTATGGGCCTCAGCTTCTGCTTAAAAGGGATGGTGTCTTTCTCTAAAGGTATTTTATGCTAGATGATCTTTTTGTCATATGTTTTCAGATCACTATACTCCCAGGCAAAGACATCAGTAAATTGCTTCATTAAATTGCAATATTCAGAACTTTGGGCAATAGATAGATGAGTGGAGAGATTTACATATCTTGGATGATCTGAGCTCCCTAAATTATTCCTATGGACTGCAGATTGGTCTTCTTTTTGGGCAGCTTTATAAGGCACATCATTCTGGTCAAACAGCTTTTCTAAAGGCACTAGGCCTTTAGGTATATGATTGTTGGGCAGTTGGACAATGTTGTTTTTTCCAATTTTGTTTCTAAGCTGGGACATGGGACTTTCTTTCAAGGCTTCATTCTCTTGGTCAATTTTCATTTCGGAGAATTCATCAATGACTTGTAGAAACCTATTCACTTCATCATCATCTTCAAAAACTTTCCAATGCTGGACATTATCAGGCATAGATGGTCTATATTTCATCTGAACTTCATAAACTAGTCTGGTAGGCATGGGAGGGATAAACATGCTAACAAACACAGCAAGGGAATCAGCGAGCTAATTTTTGACTCTAGGGATGTATAAGACACAAAAACTATCAAAAAAATCTTTAAGTCTCCATACCTCATCTCTATGTGCTTTCAGTCTTGGGTGCTTTGCTTGAAACGTTTTGTTCACTTGCTGAATGATGAGATCAGCATCTCCAAATACTTTTATGCTTCTGATTTTTCTGTCTTTAGCTATGTTAAGGCCCAATATCAGAGCCTCATACTCTGCTATATTGTTGGTGACTTGGAAAGCTAGCTTAAAAGACAGATGTGTGCTTTCTTGTTTTGGAGAAATCAACACCACCCCAGCTCCTGTAGTCTCCCTTGAACATGCTCCATCAAAGAACATTTCCCAAACCTAACTTCCTTGCTCTCCCTCGGCCTGATTCACTGTTTTCTTGATCTGCATTGAGGCCTTCTGAGATTCTTCAATTTGGAGAATACATGCCCCAAAATCAGTGTCCACAACATAGATGGGATGATTAAAAGGATTCTTCTCATCACTAATGATGTAGCCCAGTTGTGCTTCTTTGTACAATCTCCTGCTTTCCCCTCCAAAAACTGGGATAGTGGCATAAGATAAATCATTTTGTAATGTCCCACCTAGTCTCTTAATCCACCCTCTAGACGGCAGCATGCCAAACATAGGAGGGACATCTGCTACCACAATGTCCATAATCATGCTCTTCATGGGCAGCTGAGTTAGGGTAATGGCTAGGTCTTTTATTAATCCTAGAAATTTCACCTTTCTTGAATCAAACGAGAATAAATCATGATATGATCTGGTAATGTCAAGGACTAACTCTTCCATGACAGCATTAGGCATCAGATTATGGCTGGCCCCTATGTCTAGTAGGAAATTGTGGAGGATTTTGTCATGAATGGTCAAGGAGACGTAAAATGATGGGGAATTATCATCAGCAGGTTCAGTCATTGGGCTAAGGACAACTACAAGCTTATCATCTTGCAAATTGACGTAGTCAGTGGAGGCATGTGAGGCTTTCAACTTAAGAGCATCAAGGATAAGCTTTCTAAAAACTTCACTCTTTGCAAGTTCAATCAGAGGCACGGATATTTTTAACTTCTAGACTTCTGATTCAAAGCTGAAAGGGGATGTAGACTTGTCAAGACCTCTTGCCTCTTGAGCTAGTGCTTTGAGGATGACCGGGTCAGCTGCTGGTCTTTTCTGTCTGATATTCTGTTGCTCTGTTGGGACAACAGCTCTTTGGGAAGGAGTCTCCTTGACATTGTTTGTTCTTGACCTCAGATTATATCTTTATTATTCATCAATCTGCAGAACAGCCTCTCTGTCCCACTCTCGATTGGTTTGGTCTTGTAATAATGGTTCTTCATAGGCAGCCAATGTCAAAAAGGCAGCACTGCCCTTATCTTCCATACAATGAATCTCATCCTCTTCTTCAAATTGCTCCTCCTCCATGACTACGTTCTGGAAATGAGCTTTAACCTTTTGTTCTTCACTAGCTTCTTTACCCCTCCAAATGATTTGCAGTTGTTCATTTTCTCTTCTGAATGGATTTGGATTTCTTGGAGCAAATGTGTTTGGAAGCCTTGCCTTATCTGAACTCTGCTCAACCTTCAGCTTTGATATCTCAGCAGCCAATGACTCTATCATTTTAGTCATTTTGTCCAACTTAGGTTCTGAAGATGAAGCAGAGGAAGAAGAAGCCTCACCTCTCTGCCTCCTTCTATCAACGTGGCTTTTAAGTTTTTCTGCAACCATGATATTAGATCCTACTCTAGAGCTGCATCCTGCATTTCAGCTAGAGTGGCACATCTTCTTTCTCTCAAAAGCAAGCAGAAATCAGAGTCAAAAGCATTGGCATAGGTGAGCTTGGCAGAGGTGGGGGTAGGCTTTACTTCAGTTGGTATCTTACTATACATACGATTGAACCTTTTATTGAAATCAGACAATAATTCCCCATTTTCCCTCTTCAAGTTACCAAACTCAGTATGACAATAAATCAGGTCTTTCTTATCCCCCCAATGCTTCAAAAATGCATCATCTAATGCTTCAATGTCTGCTATAGACCCAGGGGCCAATTATTTGAACCATTTTCTAGCCTCTCTATCAAGGCTCTGGACAAATACTCTCATCCACACATCATCCTCACTGATATCTAGGTTATTAGCGTAACTATAAAAAGATTCAAGGTGTTCTTCAGTTGTTACTCCCTCTATACTAGTGAATTTAGGCATGTATTTCTAGTATTCTCCTGTAGGCATGGTATTCAAAGGGACAGGCAAGACCAAAGGTCCATACCTAGCAGCTATGATTCTTTCCATCTTTATGAGTGCTTCTTGTTCTGCCATGACTGGGATAGGTGGAAGGATACTAGCAGATTGGATAGTAGGCAGCAATGAAATAGATGATAGGGACAAAGGAATATGATGGATTGTATGGGAGACTTTCTTTGGACTGAGATCCAAAGGGGAACTAAATAAACAAGGAGCTTTATGAATCTCTAAGGGTATTTCTTCACTAACAATGCTAGACTCTAGATCTTCAAGCTGTATATTCTCAGCTATAATATTCTCTTGCAGAGGTACATAAGATTTCTTAGGCTTACCTGATCCTGATGCTCCTTTATGTGATGTTTTCCTTTGTTTACCGATCTTCTCAGGGTCAGGCACTAGGTCAGCTAGTGATTTCTGAGGATTTCTCCAGGTATGCCTCACAAACTGAGCCAAAACTGTAATGTGGAGTCACCAATAGGTTGGTCCTCCAGTCGAGTCACCAGATAGATGATTACAACTGGGAATGTGTCCAGACTTTGTCTATCATCAAAGCTGGAACTGTGTCATTCTCCCAGGGAACCTCAGCTTCAAACTCCTCTCCCCGACAATGATGCCAATTAATGTTAACACCCCAAGAAACTCTCCTAGGTTGTAGCTTGGAGATGCCTGGGAACATATAAATTCAACTTATTGTTGCAAATGGATGATGGAAGGAATGATGCTTGTTCAAGCTAGATAACCACTTCTACTTTGTTTAACTCGAGACATGCGTGAACACCCCCAGACTGCAAGGCTTTAGACCACCAATTACTCATAGTTTAAGGATTGGGTGAATATGGAGAATATTGACTACACTAGCAGATGCACAAGACCATGTGATGGTCGGCTGCAGCCAATAAAAAGTCTGCAAATCTAATTCCCTAATGCACAGACAGGATGACAACTCTCTAGCACTAGGAGAAAAGAAACCTGAATAACTCATTCACTGATACATACAAGACTTTAACACAGAGATAGGATGACATCTATTCTAATGCTAAACATCAAGAGTTCAGGGATATAGCATATCAGGCACAGCTTAGAAAAGGAAAGAAATGAAAGTGAGCAATTAACAGCGAAAGAAGCTTGTATTAGCTGAAAATGAATACGAGACGCTGCAAGTATCAAAATAGTTACAGTCTCCAAAAGTTGAACCTTACATCAAAACATCAACCATCAACCCTGATTACATCTTGTTTCTGGGTATATATATAATTTCGATACAAAGGAACTCGGCCATTCTAAGTATGGAGGGGCCATAATCGACCACCAACCGCATTTAGTTGCCTGATGGAGCTTCTAAGTGTGTTTGCTTGCTTTAGTTGATGAATTTGATCTTTTCCTGTGCTCTATTGTCCTCTCGGGCAGCTAGAGTGCTTGTATCAATGAGGACCCATAATTGTTAAATGCAATTATCTGTTCGTGCTCCGTCCTTTTCCTCCTTGGCCATACTGTTTGTTAAATATGGTGGTTGAGGAGCAACTGCAAACAGTACTAGAAAACTGGTCACCTTCGTCCTTCAAGTGCACGGAACAGTCAAGGGATGCGGACTACATAGTGGGTGGACAAGTTGGATGAAGGAGCAAGATTGTTCGTTAGATCGAGCGGATAGACGACGGAGATGGCTTGGCGGAGGGTAACGGTAAAAGCGGGAGCAGAATGATCATGGGTCATTGGATCTCAAGCAAACAGATCCAATGGTCATCAGGCATAGAAGGCGCGTGGATGTTATCGAGCAGGAACGTAGGTCAGAGCAGTAAGAAGTTTTGATCGCACCGCCATAGGACATTGAGCGGTAAAAAGACAATGGTGCGCAATCCCACTCAAAGTGTGATGCATGGCGGAGGAGGAGAGAGGAAACCACTCTCCATCACGCGTTAATGTCCTAACACTTCGTGGACACGGGGGAAGCAATCATCGTCCGATTGTGGTAGAGATGATCGGACGGTGGGGTTTGATCGCGCAGGTCACTTTATTTGACGTGACAGGAGTCATTGGATCAGCGGGAAGAGCAAACGGCTGTGATTTAAAGGTGATGACGAGGTTATGGAAGCGCAGGGTCAGTGGACACGGTTTTATGAGGGTTTAGGCTCTGTGCTTGGGGCCTGAGGAAATAAGGGCTTATGTTGGCTTTTAGAGGAAAAACGGAGGCAGCGGGGGGTGAAAGAGAGTAAGTGGAGTAAAGGAGAAGAAGGAAGATGACTGCCATGAGCTTATTTTGAGCACAACCACTACGGCCAAACTTATTTATGGCCTTATAAACCATAGTTATATAGTAGGGCTAACAGAACTAAGGTTTTTCATGAAATTTTCTCTGCATTCCTCACACAAATCGGATGAAAATTGACATGGAAATTCCCATAGGCTTCTAGATCAATTGGTAAAGGTCGAAAATGGTTGACTAAGTCCTCCAAAGGGTGTTAATGAATTTGGTGCATAAGCAGTGATATTGGTGGCTTGATTTTGTCAAGTTTGTGCACTCTTGATCCTAACCCCAAGATGAATTTCACCCAACACATTTTATATACATCATTTAGAGTTGAGTGTTGGTTGCTTGAGTAGTAGAGTGCGTGAGAGCATTGGAGAAGTAGTAGAGTGCTTCATATCAAGTTATGAGGATAAATGCTTCAGTGTGTGAGGGAAATGGTAGTATTGTAATAGAATTCTGAAGCAGAGCATCAATTTTCATAACGAATTTGTGGCTACTATAGCAGAGTTCATTTGAGAGATATGGAGTAAAGTTTTTGTTTTTGGATGATTGCATTTTTATGGTTGCATTTGTGCCACTATTTTTCTAGTGATGAGAGCACATTGTTGGTGATGTTTTTTATTTTTATTTGCAGAGAGTCTTGCTACTAAGAGCATGATTGTAGAGCTAAATTCTTGTTGAGAAGAGCATCTTGGATCCAGTTTGAAAAAAGATGAAATGAGATCCACATAGTGTTAAGGAGTAGTGACTTCATGATAGAGGAGTAGTGATTTCGAAGCTTCAGTGAAAGAAATAGTTTCTCCATCCAATCGGAGTTGGGCGAGGATCATTGATCGTGGTGGCCTTCAGTGGATGGTAGTCTGTAGATCCATATGAAAACAGAGTCTTCTGAGCTAATAAGTAGAATCAAGTCTCCTGGCTTATTGGTGTTGGCCTATGGTGTATGACATCGAGCCTCCTCGTTTATTGGAGTCAACTAGCTATGTAAAAGACAAATTTCTTGACATAATATAAATTCAGAGCAAAGCAACAACAATAAGGGTGATTTTTCTCCTGGAACGGTTTCCACCAAAAACCTTATGTCACATATGTGATGATGTTATTGTGTGAATTTTTTTATTGTTGCTTATGGTTTTTAGTTTTCTCCCATGTTGTGATTTGTTATTAGTTGTTGGTTATATGCATGATTCAGTAAGTGAAAATTTTGAAATTGGTAAAAATTGTATACAAGTCGCACTATTGATTCAACCCCCACCTCTCTCAGTAGTGCTCAAAGGTTTCCAACACAGCTAGGACATACGACCCCAACTATAGTTTGTTGTACACCACCAACTAGAAGGTCCCAACCTATTCTCAACGATTTACTGGCCATTGTTAGCAAGAAGCCATACTCATATCTTAGCAAGCCACCACTTGTCGGAGGCCCAAACCTCCTCAACCTATATGTGAACCTTGTTTCATACTTTTCAGAGTAGGCCCAATATGATCTGCTCAACATGCATGTAACAACAACATCTCAAGTCTATAAATTAATCTCCAAAAATATGTTGATCAATGTTATAGGTATGCAAGAAGAATCATTATGCAATGTAGCTCTCTCACACATTGATCCTCCTGTTAGTTTTTCAAATGTTTTCAGAATTAAAACTATTTAAGAAGACATTCGTTGAGTATTTAATCCTCCTACTTTAGGTGATTAGTGTTGATCTCCCACACACCATAGGGGGTATGCCATGCTTATAAATTGTAACAAATATTCAATAGACAAATTGATAAAATACCAGTTATTAATAGTATCTGAGAAGTTATAATAATAAAGCATAAAAAATAGAAGGAATTAAAGTGCAATTAAATAAATTTTATCGTTAACCAAATTATACTATTTATGCGACCAAAGCAAGTATCCAATAAAGAAAGAATAACTAAACAAGGAAGAAAACACACAAGAAAAAGAAGAACATAAACATACAAAAAGAATACTTAAGATTCAAATAAAGGCAACCTTAATTGAGGGTGATTGTAGAGAGTGTTGCAACAAGTGTAATTGCTTATGCAGTAAAAATGGCGAGATTAGGTGACAAACACCTATATCAATAATATAAATATTGAGACATAGATATTAGTAAAGAATTGTCACAAGTTATTATTGAATAAGCCAAACATAATCTCAACATATATTGAACCATAAGAATATAAAATTAATACAAACTATAACAAATGACAATCACACAAGAGATAAACAAAAAAAAATAGTTCCATTAGTTATTGAGATAAGGTTTCAGAGTCAATCTTGTGAAACCTCAACCTGTGAATCATAAATTGCTCAAGAACATGGCCCTTAATAGTATAATATCAAAGAGAAAAGGATATTAATGAGATTAGATGTTGTTTGAATCATAAATCAAGTTCACAACTCAAGAGCACCACATTCTGCATATGAATGCACAATATTAAAAAAGGAACAGGACATTCAATTACAATTCGCAAAAGAGAATCATTCAGGATATATGTAGTGAGTACATTCAAATCATTAAGTCAGAAAAATTTAATTCTTTTGTAACCGACCCCCTCAAAGCAAGAAACAGGGTCTTATATACAAAAATCAAATAATTGTTTTGATTTATTTGTCTTGTAATAAAATTAACAAACTTTGGAAATAAAAAATAAAAAATAAAAAAATAAATAATTAAAAGGTAACTAACTAATATTCTTCTTTTTTTGGATTTTTTGGCTTTTTTCGGATTTCATGGCAGATCAACGAACATAATTTGAATTTTTGGAATAAGCATGGTTCTTCTAGTTCGATTGGGGACAAAGGTCGAGGAATCTACATCTAGCAGCTAAACTTGTTTACTCTTCGATTGTATAGGAGGCACCAAAGTAGCCTGCATAATTGAGGCCAAGATATTATGTTTTTTCGCAATTACATGATTGCAATTGCATTTTTCATAGATTCCTCTTCTTCTTTTTTTGTAGCAAGGTACATTAAAAGTATGCAACATGGGTACTCCTTCGATGAGGAATTAAATTTTGTATCCAATGAGTGCTCTAGCTCGAAATTTGAGTAAAATCGTAGGGAGATGAGTTGAAAATACAAGTTGAACAAGTAGTTTTTTTCTTTTCTCCCCCTAAAATTTGATGATGTAATATAATATTATTTTATTATTTCCAATATTATTTTACAATATTCCTTAGGAGGCCCATTTTAGACCTCAAAATTTCTCTAATGAAGGGAGAGTCAAATTGCACTTAAAAATTGACAACGAAGAGAATCATTGGAGAGTTGATACACCACAGGTTCAAAGGAGTTGTACCATTGTAAAGTAAAAAGGTATCCCTATGATATTGGATCCATAAAGAACATGAATTACAATGTGAGAAATGCCATCTTGGATTGAATTGAGAACACAAAAAATATTAAGAGTGTAAGGAAGAGACAATGATGGCAAGAAACCTATTGCAACAAGTGTATTGCGATAAGAGGGGTCTTTTGAATTGCTAAAAGACAAGGGAGTGTTGTCACATGTCCTCAGGGAAGTAGAGTTAGCTCTGCATCAAATGCACCAATGCATCTATTCCAAAATTATGCATCACCATTGCAAGCAATATATGACTTGCATTCAATGGTGTGCATACATGGAAAATATCCCCCAAAATAAGTCTACTAATTTTACACAATCATAAGGAATTCGGTAATAGAAGATGGAAAGAAGTTTGGATGTCATTGTGAGAATGCACAGGATCCCATCAATCGGTTGCGTCACCGAGGCTATACCCAAGAACCAAGTTCAGCTAGAGCTCGTTGAGTACATGGAGCAGCTAAGGCGAGAGGCCACAAGGGAAGACTTGGAGCTGAGTGCAAATAACATGCAAAAGTACATTGGTGGTCCTATCATGGTCAACACCATGTTGCACATGCTTTAGAATGAGTTGGATGCAAGTTCCAAGGCCATATTATCGGATGCCATGGGGGCAAGAGTTCACTATCAAAAAGACACCATCAAGCAGTTTGGGGACACCATCACACAGTACCAATATTGGCATCAGTATGTGATCAAGAAGCACCAAGTGGGGGTTGCCAAGTTTGTATTTCCCAAAAATTCGGAATCATAGTGGTTGTTCTTGTTAGGTTGTATCTAGCCTATTTTGTCTTACATGGGAACATGTGTAAAATGTAATATTATTTGTAAATGTGTTGTAAGTGAAATTCCATGTGTCATTAGTGGAATGTGAAAGGTCATCGTGTTAAGTAATGAGTTACTTGTAAATAAGTTGAAGAGTCATTAGGGTAGTCAAATAGTCACAAAGGGGGATGTCAAGGGTCATGCCACCCTTTGTTATAAATAGAACCTCATAACTCATAGAACAATATTTTGGGAGCCAAGATTTTGGATAGGCTTAGGCTTAGAAAATGCATGGGAGTATTGTGAAGAACCTGGGCTTCTCCATAGCGTAGAGCAAGTACGCTTCTTTGGAGGAGAAGGTGTTCTTGACTATAATGTTCCACCATTTGGGCTAGTGGTCGTCAATCCTATAAAGAACATGAATTACAATGTGAGAAATCCCATGTTGGATTGAATCGAGAACACAAAAAATACTAAGAGCATAAGGAATAGACAATGATGGCAAGAAACCTATTGCAACAAGTGTATTGCGATAAGAGGGATATTTTGAATTGCCAAAAGAAAAGGGAGTGTTGTCACATGTTCTTAGGGAAGTAGAGTTAGCTCTGCATCGAATGCACCAATGCATCTATTCCAAAATGATGTATCACCATTGCAAGGCATATATGACTTGCATTCAATGGTGTGCATACATGGAAAAGATCCCCCAAAATGGTGCATGATAACATTTTTTTAGTACGTTGGCTAGTGCAATAAATATGTATGCTAACAATTTCAAATACTTGATGTGCTTAATATGTTAAGGAGAACCATTGATAATATATCCTCTAAACACACCAAGTGATAATGCACACAAAAATAAAAATTTCAATCCACGCCTACAAAAATGTTTTCAAATAAATGAAAAAAGGGATTTACTAATGGAAATGGAAAAATAAACCATGAAAATGTAAATTTGGTTATAAGAAAGAAATTGTTTGTCTCGTTTTTTCCACAAAGGCGTGATTTTCATGTAAATCGCAATTTATATCCAATGGGGTGTTGTAAAATCCAAAAATGAAATGAAATGCACTATGGATGAAAATCTTCATTGAAATCTAGCAATTTGGAAGTAGGACAAGAATGCACTTGTAGAGTTGAAAAGAATACCAATGCTTGAAGGCGTTGGAAGCATTATGGATGGTAAAAATGAAAAATCAATTTAATCATTCATTTTTTAGTTAACACTATTGTAGTGTGCCTTGTATCCCAACGCATAGGCAATTCATGCGAAGCCTTCCATTGTTGTAAAAGTTTTTGGTTAAGATGTTATGGATAAAAAAGATAGAAAGTGTCTTCAATGAGATCACAGAAGTGCTCAAGTGAGTACATGCTGTCAGTCAGTAGGTTGCACAACCACCGATGTGGAGATTCACAAAGTGTGTATGCAAGTAGCAGGCTGGCCTATTCGTCAGAACATCCATCTTCCTCATGAAGCATGGAAAGGAAGTCATGTAAGAACTCAGGCCAGGCCAATTCGACTTCACCATCATACATGTATGTGGACAAGAGATCGAAAAACTCCCTCGTGATGGTAACATATTCGGCATGCGAAAAACATCGTGGAGGGAGGAGAGTGCAAGTCTCCATGATAAATATGCAAAGGTTCAAAATAGGATGAGAGGACACAGCTTGTCATCTGGCCCTCCTTCTAATGCAAGAAATGTTGATGGTGCTGGACCCGCCAACATGTCAGGGGATCTCCCCAGTAAGAAGTCCCAATTATACCTCAGATCGTTTGGTGTAGGAGTCCCAACAGTGGGTCGTACAATAATGCCTTGACCATGATTTTCATAGAGGCAAGTAAGATAACTATGTTGGTAACAAGGGTGTGACATATGCAGTGAGCCAAGGAAGGTGCATGAGAGATTCTAACACTTGGGGGTTGAGATGAGTGCACCCCTTATAAACTTGTGATAGCACGAAGTTAAGAAGGGAATAGACGAGCAAGGATGCATCACAACATGGAAGACAAATTAGCTAGCAATCCAAAGTGATGGTTAAACCAACAACACATTCTAGAAAGATTCATACATACATACACAGAAATAGCTATACATGCATGCGTAAGTAAACAAATACATATATCATTTAGAGTAAACAAATATCTAAAATACAATACAACATATGCATGAAACGTGATGGCTCTTGTTATATTAAGAATTGTAAGTTCCAATCATACAAAACATCCATGTCTAACCACTATTTCTAACTATGGAACGTTACAGCCACAACCACCTACTCCTCCAAAGAGATGTACTAGCTCTGCATAGTGGAGAAGCCAAGGCTTGTTACAATATTGTCCAAGCTCTCTCTAAGATAGTGTTATCGGAAGCTTGTCTGACCAAAATCCTATACATGAGTTATGAGGGACCATTTATAGCAAAGGGTGGGGTGGCCCTTGACATTCCCCTTTGTGATAGTTCATCTACCCTCATGACTCTTCATCTACTCTATGACTGTTACATTCAACTATCAACACTTGAACTTACACTTGACAATACATTACATTACAATGCACATGTACCCATGTGAGACAAAATGGCTTGATCAATCCATGCAAGACATCACTAACACTCAAACCATTGTGGTGAGACCAAATCTTTGACATCCTTGTGATGGTCGATTGTAGTGAACTGATTCTAAGCTTAGTCGTCCATGATGGTGTCTGTGCGCTCAATGGTGACATCTTGCTGAAGTGAACTCTTGCCTCCTTTGCATCTAGGAACACTGATATGGCTCCTTCATCCAACTCAACTGATAGCATGCACATGGTTATCCTGGGTGTGACCAGACCGACAACATGTTGATGCTTAGTGTTTGTGTTTATCTCCTAGCATGTGCTGGTGGTTGTGCACATCAACTTGTCGAAGTACATGTTCATCTCTAGTCGGATTTGCTTCTTGTCTTCCCCTCGGTGAGTGTACAAAATGGGTGGGATCGCATGTGGGCACACAAATACATGCATGCTACTTCCTTCCCTTGCATGCGATCAACAACAATATTCACCTTGTCTACTCCATGTGAGCTATTGGGATGGATATATAACTTGTACAGGCACGGTTTCATCAGTGAGTGCATGTTGCGCCCCCTGTTGTGCCTATTCCCACTGCAACTCATTCTCTCATTTATGTAGCTCTTGTTCTTCCTTGAGTCACTGCTTCAACACATGCAACTCCTTTGTTTTGTTCTCTGCCTTCGCACGATATTCATGTCACAATGTCACCTCGTAGCCTAAGTCTCCAAAGTTGCTTTCATCACAAGTTGATCTGCTTGAGCTTGCAACTTTGTTTTGCCTTTGTGTTGTCAACAACCTTCCTTTGGCATTCATTGCATCTGGTGTGTTGCCTTCAACTGTTTTTGATGGTGTTGCTTGCTGTGATGTTGTTGTTTTCATATCTTGATGTCCTTGTCTACAAACAACTCAATGTCTTTGTGGGTAGGCAAGTTCATAGACACTTGATCGACTTCATCCGCAAGTGAGCTTTGAACGGTGTCTTCGAATTTGGTCTCCTTGAAACCATTGTACCTGTGTTGCTAAGAGGTAGATGAACACTTGTGATACCTGGAGACATTGAGACACTCATGGCAAGCAATCTGTCAATCAAAAACCAAAACAAACTTGAGAATTGACTTGCAACATACCTGTGTGACTGATCATGAAGGTTACGCAATTTCTGTTAGGATGTCGGGAGACTGACTGCCAAAATTGCGCAAGAAAAATTCAAGGTTGTCAAGAGGTTGACTGACTGTTAGAACTGCACAATTTGTAGTCCAGCCTGTCCTACTGAAGACTGAAATTGCGCAATGCACAATTTTAGTCAGCAGTGACATGCAACCAGCAAACTGTATTAGGTAGTTTCTAGGGCCGACAGGACACTACCTCCAAGAATTGTGCAATGCAAGCCTGAAGGTTAGTTCCTGGATAGACTTGCTTAATTTCTGGAGGGAAGGCAGAGCCTTCGCTTCTGGAAATGCGCAGTGCTAGCCAGGCAAGCCATGGTCCGAGACAAGGCAGCCTAGTCCCTCCAATGGTGACTAAAAACATGAGAAGTATGAATGCATGATGAGATGAGTAAAAACAAGAGTGAATGATCATACATGCAAACAGCAAGTGCAGGATTTAGAAAATGGGAAAGCATGCATGTGTGTGAAGCAAGTCGCCACAACGATGACCGTGCGTGCAAAAAAAGTTTCATGCATGCGACAGCAGTGAGATGTTAACAAAAACTAAAGCGGTGCTATTACAAGCTAGTATGCATGTAAACGACAACAATCACTCATTGAAATCAAGTAGACATCACTCACACAACGTGAAACACAAAAAGTGATAGAAACACAGTGCAAGTCATGAACAATGGGCTTACCCCAAGACAACTGAGCTGAATGTGTCGACGACTCCTAAATGTAATGTGGGATGTCAAAGTTGCAAGGTCGATGTGAGGAAAGAGCTTTGTAGCATCTGGTTCATGAATTTTGATAAAATTGAAGATGTGACGTGCATGCCACAAATCTAGGAAGAGGTTTATGAATGATCCTTGCATGCAACCTCCAACTGTTAAAAGTAGATCCCTAGATCAAGTGATTCCTTTGCATGTTGCCTTGGGAGAAGTAGCCCATGCATGCAAATTAATTTTTCTCAGTCCCAGAGGGAACCAATCAACTCAACTACACATGCAACAGTCTACTCAGCTGGGGGGGGAAATGTGCATTTCTGGGGGGGAGCTGGGTTGGCTGCCTAGAGGGATTGTGCAATTTCTAGGAAGAGCAGCTCACTACTGCCCATAATTGCACAATTTATGGGCTGAGCAGTCCTATTAGGAGGAATTGCGCAGTTTTTCCAGTGAACAGTGACAGGCAGATTTGTGCAATTCTAGAGCCCAGTACGCTGCCAGATAGAATTGTGCAATTTCTGGAGGGAAGGTTGGTTCCCCTCCAGAATTTTGCAATTTCTTGAGGGAGCTACTCAGCTTGTAGCTGGACCAAGTCCAGTGAAACAGCCTATGAGGGGGATGTAACAAGTTTTGATGGACAGGTTGTCCTTCTGCAAGAAAATCACTAAAGCTTGTGTACTTGACAAGGCAATACATGCTACTATGAAAGGTTGGTAGGGAGGCTCCAAAACGAAGCTAAGGAAAAATTTTGGAGGGTGGTTGTAGCCGCTACAACAGAAGATTAAGAAAGTAACATTATATTGATATTTCCACTAACACATCTCTAAATTCCTTAAAATTTACTACATCAAAACATTTGTGAAATATGTTCATGTTTATAAAATACACTAATGTGTTCATTCCAAGAACTTTCACTATTATCACATGGCACATGTGAATTACACTAAAAGATACACATACATGGATAGGATACGTTGAAAATGGTGTCGATATATCTTTTAGTGCATTAACTAGCATAATGAATGTCTTAGCTAACATTTTTTTGATACACAAAGTGCTTAGTATGCCAATGAGCACCACTAGCAATGTAGCTTGTAAGCACATTACATGACAGTGTGCACAAAAATCACTATGCACATCAAAGACATTTTTTCCAAACAAATGAAAAAGGGAATTTATGCATTTAAATGGAAAAGATCTACTTGTGTTATCTCTACCATGAAAGCATGTTTGCAAGAAAATCACAAATTAAATTTGAGGGTGTGTTAGAAAATATAAAAACGAAATGAAATGTATTGTTGATGAATGTTGTTATTGAAATTTAATATTTTAGAAATAGGGACAAAGTGCTTGTGGAAAAGAAAACAACATTGGTGTTTGAAAGTGTTGGAAGATGGTGATTGTACAAATAAGAAATCAGTTTAGTATTTTTTTTTTAAATAACCCTAATGCAATGCACATTGTTGCTTATCACACCAATAAGGTTTTAGCTGCATCACATATTTTTTTCAATTAGACTATTTTACAAAAATAGAGTATAATTTGGTTAATTTTTCTAGATGCACCTGGTATCAAACATTAAAAGGAATTCTAAAGTCAAAAATGAGCCTCAAAACAAAAAAAGTACTATCAAAATCAACTTTAAGATAACTATTAAAATTCAAAATAATAATAATAACAATAAGATTAAATACTTTTGTTGTCACAATCGAAACAGATGTAAAGAAAAAATTAACAAAAAAAAATGTCATGATCTACCGAGTAATTAATAATTTACACATTGTACGAATAAAATGCAAGTCAATAAATCTATATATAAATATACCTCTTACAAAAAATAAATATATATCTAATATATATATATATATCCACTTCTTACCAAATTCATATATATATCCACCTCCTACAAAATTCCTTGGAATGGACAAGGCTCTACCCATAGACAAACAACTTTTCACCTAAAACGACTTGTGATTTACATTCCAAGCCAACGTCAACATCATGCACCAACATGATAAGCATAAGGAAGGAACAATCACATCTATATGTATATTATCAACATTTTGATTTTCAAAATCTTTGGGATAGATTTTCATGCACTTTTGAGAGTTATAATACCCACGTTAAAGTTACCCAAAACTTTCATTGAAGTATGAATGTTTGACCTACCCACCCATCAATGAATGTGTGACCCACCCACCCATGAGGGTCTTTTGAAAAGAAACTTTTATTTAAATAAAGAATCTCTTGTAAAGTTATAATGATAAAGGAGGGGGAAAATTGATAATTTATGTGGAAGATGGTGATGTCATTATATTCTTCAATCACACTGCTTGTTTAGAATAATTATAAAATTATTTTTGTTTAGGATTGGAAGTTGGTTTTTAGTAATTTTATATATAAAAACACATTTCAATAATTTAATTTTTATATTATTTTTTTAAATTAATAAAATATTTTATTAAAAAAAATGGTTGGTATTAGATTAATTATGAGTATATTACTTATTTAAAAATAAATTACTCTATTTTAAAATGTCAACATGTTAATTTATGAGACTTAAATTTAGATAGAGAAGATAATGACTATTTCATCTAAACTAAATTCAATTAACAAATTAATAAATAAAATTAAAATAAGTAAATAACTAATAAAAATAGAAATTATTTTTTACAAAATTTTACATGTACAAAAGTATATTCAAAGATTCCCTAAATTTCTTTTAGAATTTCATAAAAACAGTAAATGACATGGAATAAAACATCTCAACAATTTAATTTTAAATTACTTTTTAAACTAATAAATAAAATTAATGTAAATAAATAACTAAAAAATTAGAACCTTAGATGGAGTGTTTCGCATGCAAGAAGGTGGGAGGGGGTTGTCGTTGTCCCACCTAGCCACATGATCAAGGTACATGGTAGCACACCTCCTTAATTGTTCGAACAAAAATTGTGAGTGAGGCATAGGCATGCTGCCATGCGATTGTCTGGTGCTTAGAATATGGCATGTCACCCCTGCACTTTCACTCTATGACGAGTCCATTCACCTTGGCAACGGATCTGCTCACCTGCTTTGGTTGCCTCGTGCAACTTGTCGACTGCAATAGCCATTAATGAAATATTTAATTGCCAAGTTTATGGTTACCATCTTGTTCAAGAAAAAATTCAACACCCCCAATTTTTACTTATTTATTTCAAATAATGGGGACTCTTTCCATAAATTTTTGGCTAAATCACCTTTTTAATATTTTCTTTTGGTTAATTGTCTTACAATTTTGCCAATTTTTCATTTTCCTCGGATTTCTACTTTCATTGCTTCATTGAGTTTGACTTTTCGCTAGCTTTCCATCGGTACTTGTTTCATCTCATTTGATTACATGGTTTACAAATGGTGCTCATCCAAAGTTCGATAATTTTTACCACCTAGGTTAAAAAATGTATATTATTTTAATTTTTGTAAATAAATTAGTAATTGATTGTAAATATTAATTCCTAGTTAATTTTTGCTAATTAATTCATTTTTCACTAATGGTCCTACAAAATCGTCACAACCAAATTGTAGAACAATTAAAATTGTGTGTTTTTGGGATTTCGGTAATTTATTCCAATTTCCAATTTTGAAAGAAATTATGAGACCTAAAATCTCAAAATCGCAAAGTGGTTGTAGTTCATTTTGTCATATTTTTAAATACCAAGTGGTTGTAGTTTATAATGGATAAGTCTCACTCCAAGTGGGCCCCACTTCACCTCACCTCCTCTTTTACTTTTTTAAAAAACATCACGATATAAAATGTCTCCGATATAAAAATCTCAATATCAAATACATCCCAAATTTCGATATAAAATACCTTTGATATAAAAATCTGGATATTTAAAAATTTCCTATATAAAAATTCCACTATTTAAAAAATTTCCGATAAAAAAATATATCTAATATGACTCTCGGAGCTCCACATTTTTTATTTGATGTCAAAACCCTCATCTAAAAAAAATCTCGATACCTGATCTCCAATACTCCGTTTACTCCTTATACCTTCACACGTAAAACCTCCTCATGTTTTATATACGCCTCCTTTCCATTTTTAAAAACCCCTCCTATTTATTTATTTATGGTTCATTAATGAACCAAAGCCACTTAGGCCCATCCATTTCGTCCACCTTTTTTTTAATTTAATTAATTTATTTATTTACACATTTTAATTTGATATTATTTTAAATTTATTTGATTATTTCAATTATAAATTAATTAATATAGAATTATATATAATTAATTGATTGTAATAATAATTTAATTTAATGATTTTAATTAATCGTATATTTAGTTTTAATAATTAATTAGGTAATAATTAATAAATTTAATGATTAATTAATTTCATTTAATATTTAATTTAATAATTAATTAAAATTTAATTGTTCTGTGTAGATAAATAGGATTAGAATTTTTAATTAAATTTTCTTAATTTTAATTTAGGTAGCAATTTTGGCACTTCAATTTTAGAGGTTCATAAGTTGAGTTTTATTTGGCCAAATGAGGCTTATAATGGCTCGTTAGATAGATAAAATCATGGAGAATATTCTGAGGTGGTTACATGATTAGATTTGTTCATTAAATGAGTCTAAAATTTAGCAGAAAATCAAGCTCTGAATTTGTAACCAAAACTAAATTTCTGAGTTTAATTTTGGCATTTTTCATTAGCTCAAAATCTCTGTTGATTGCAAATCCATTTGATTATGTTCTCTTTGACCAATAAGATATTTAAAAGAATCAATGGAAAGTTCATATTTCCTTTTATTTATTTATTTAATTGAATTATAATTGGAGATGATTGTTTTCTAGATTTGGTATTTTTTATTTTAATTTAATTTTGATTGGTTTTTGGCGAGAGAACAGTTGAGGAGATGAGGAAGAGAAGATTTGAATCAATGGAATTTCCTTAGCAAGAGAAGAAAAATAATTTAGTCCAATGAAAATTGTCGGAGTAGATTCGTTCTTCAACAACTCTCCTATTTGGAATTCATTTTTGTAATTATAAATAGTGGTTTGTAGAATGAAAATGAGGTTCCTCTCTTCTGCAATTTTGTCATTCCTAAAGCACTATTGTAATAGGGGCTTCATGTTGTAGGTAGGGAGGATCAATCTCAAATCTGGGAATCATTGGGATTTGTCATTTTTCAAATATGGACTTTGTATTATAGGCAAAACTTGCACTATTGCAACTTTTCCTTTTGATAGCAGAGTGTTTAATTTGAAAGAGATTGTTGGAGGTCAGTTCAAGGAACAAAGAAAGAGACCAAGTTTCATTAGTTTGTAGTTTGAATACTTTTATTTAATTGCAAATTTCATTTATGTAATGGTGGATCTGTGTAAAATTTTCTCATGTTGTGCATTCTTGTTTGATATGAGAAAAAAATGTCTTATGGATTAGCCATCTAATTCATAATCACATAGTTCTATTGTTAATTT
>APFE030096291.1:0-18194 GCA_000404065.3 Pinus taeda | reverse complement strand
ACACACAGAAGTAAACTTAGCATATTTGAAATCTTTTATTAAATTTTATAAAATATTTTATGAAACTTGGATATTGAAACAACGATGAAAGAAGATATTGGTACATTTGGTTGATTATTTATTAAATCTTTAGTCTTTATTGGTTTTTCGTCTCCGTCAAAGGAGAGCTTAAATTAATTCGGGATCACTGACACTTGTCAATATGATAACTTCTCAATACCATGACTTCCATCAATCTGGTGATCCACATAGGGCAGCCAATTCCTAGAAATATAGATTGTCGGCTCCCGGCCGGAATAAATCACCGAAACCGGATTGAATCAGACAACGTGGCATGCTTCGATAGGTTTTCAGCCGTTGCAAAAAACGCTGATTAGTATTTACCAATAATCATCTCATGCTTTTGGCTTGTGGAAGCTGGAGGGCATGCAACCACAACCCACCTGCACGTCCGATACAATTTTCCGACTTAGAGTTGACATGCACATTAACAAAATACAAATAAGACTTAGACTTAACCAACAACTGAACATAGACTTGACATACACTTAACAAACAAGCAGGAGGAAGAGTTTTCGACATAGACTTGAGCGACGACCAGGAAATACTGTTGATATTTCCCTTTTCTTCTACTGATCTCAAATCCACCTCCTCTTCTCTGCTCCCTTAGCTGCATACTCTGAAATCCACCTCCTTTTTCCTATTCCCGTGGCTGCATACTCTGAAATCCACCTCCTTTGATTTGTTACCGCCAGCAGCCTGCGAGTTATTTCTCACTGCACTGCACGCTGTTCTGTTAGTAAGATAGCGGTCATGAATAAGCTGAGTGCCCCTCTCAAGCTTGCAAAGCAAGCGTTGATAGCTCTGCCCAAGGGGCTGTTAAAGTCCAAGTAATTAAGAAAGTAAGAAAAGTGATTCCAAATGGCAAGAAAAGGAAGAATGCGGAAATGCACAAGAAGAAGAAGGCCAATAATGGCAAGAAAAAGAAGAATGCATAAATTGAGTTAAAGGAGGCGAATTATGAAGATGGAATATTTTCAGGTGGTGATGTCATCCCGAATTATGAAGATGGAATATTTTCAGGTGGTGATGTCATCAATAATAGTGATGATATCAATAAGTCAGCGGATGCTTTCATCATAATGATGTGGAAGCAATGGGCGTTCGAACGACAAGAAGATGAGATGGAGATTGCCACCACCAATAATCATCATCATCATGTAGATGCTGCTGCTGAAGAAGAGGCTCCTAATCATGCTGCTGCTCCTGTTGCTGACGGGGCTCCTAATCATGCTGCTCCTGATGATGCTGCTCTTGATGACGCTGCTCCTAATAATGCTGCTGAAGACATCGATGACGCTGCTGCTACTGCTGAAGAAGATGTCGATGAGCCGGAGGTTGCTGCTGCTGCTGAGGAAGACATATTTAATGAGGTTCCTGCGGATGCTAATTATTATATCCATCATGATGATCAGGTTACTGCTGCTGAAGAAGATAATGATATGGATGAAGCTATCGATTGTTACATAAAAAATTTCCATCTACAATGGTTGTTAGTCGACGAGGCCGCTGAAGCGTACATGGAACATACCCAGCAGCAGTGGATGTTGTTAGAGGATATCGATGAGGCTTCGGGGGCTTTTATAAAAAATACATGCCACCAGTGGTGGTTAGAGAAGCAGCAACACAAGCACATCAAAAAAATCAGGCGAGCAGCAAAAAGAGTCGATGCTCAGGAAAAGGAAAATTGAAACTTCTCATAGCAACAATATGCTGTGTGTATATGTGACTTCTCTCCATAATATAAACATCATTGCAAATTTGCCATAATTTCTTGGCGTACTGTATTACTTATGATAAATCAATCTCAGAATACATCCATTATAGATACAGCGGTACCAGAATACTTTTGCCATAAATGTTGTAAATATGCTTCAAAACACACGTGAATATATATATCCCACGTTTATTATTATTTTAAAAATATATATAGATTTCCCACGTGTATTATTAATTTAAACAATTATATTGTTCCCAACTCAACAAATGTAAATATACTACACTACACTATTTGTCATGCATATTTTGGATTCTTATAAATAATCAAACGATGAGTACTCCATCCCAATGGAATTGGTGTTTTGAATGTGATAAGTCACACAAGTCAGGTTGTTTTCTGTTTTCTTGGAGTGGAATGGCTGTTCTGAATGTGATAAATTGTCTCTCCATTTCCATAACTTTAAAATATCTTACACTTACATAACTCTGCAACTTTAAAAACATGGTTCCAAATAAATTTAACACCGGGGTAAGCTTTTATTCTAATCAATTCAATTCATATGATAAACTAATTTTTCCTCCTTCTATATATACATATATATGTATAATTCATCATTTACATATTCAAAACAATAAATTATTAATAAATTTGCTATAATAAAAATAGTAATAACTTTATTTGATTAAAAATATTTAGTTTTTCAACTCAAAAAAATGTTGGAGAACATCAAGTGTAGCTTTCACTAATTAATAGAAATAAAAAGACTAACGAATCAAAAATAGGGAAGATCAACCGATTTAAAATAGAAACAACAATAGTTCCCAAACCTGGTAGTTACGTCGAAGTCTCAAACATGGTCAAATTTTCCTATGGTTAAGAAAAACTTAAGTTCTTTTAATTTTGCAATGGTTTATATATGGATTTAATGGCTGACATATATCTGATATTTATATGGTTTTATGCTAGTTATAAGAATGGTTAAATAAATGGTTCATGTCATGTTTATTTCATCTATTTACTTGTAATTGTTAAATGGATGGATGTAAGACCTAATTGATGATATAATAGTTCAATGGAGAAGGAGGTGTTCCTTCTAGTTATGTTTCATAAGTTCTTTCAGTCATTTATGCTCTGTCTTGTATCCTAGACCTGAAGGTTGCATCGATGTTAAGTGTTTGACAAAATGTCAATCCCAGTTGGGGATGCTAAGGCCTAGTCCCGATCCAGGTGGATCTTCAAAAGGTACTAGTGGCATGGTAAAAGGCTCAAAACTCGAAGTGGCAGGATCTAGATAAACTTAGCATTGGATCGAAGTGCTCGTCATCATGATTCCAACGGTGTGAATAACACTCGAATCCAAGTTGGTATAAAGAAGTTAGAGCAGGTCAACTTTTATATTTGAATTGTCCAAGCGGATGGAGGAGTGATGTGGTAGACACTCTCAGCGAGTGGGGAAACACCAAGTGGTAGGCTACCATTGGTCTTGTATATCACATATCAGCGCAAGAGGAAGAAGCAGGTTAAGGAGAATTGGCCCCGGTGGGATCTCAACTGCAATTGCGAAATCAAATATTCTAGGTCGAAGGAGGAACAATTTTTAAAGAATTAGCCTCCAACAGAGCCAAGGTTGTAATGCGATCAAATCACAATTGCAAATCACAGAAGGAGAAGTCACATGGAGTACCACCCTGGGATCCACAATTGCGATTTTACGATGGGCTTTGAACCCGATATTTTATCCATTGTATTTTATAACCCCGGCGGGTCCGATGTTATTGCAAATATTTGGGTCAATAAGATGATTGTAATTTTCCTATTGTGATTTACGATTTGGGGCTTCTGGACCTGATACTCTATGCATTTTATTTCATAATCCTGGTGGGTCAACAGAGTGCCTGATGTATGGGTTTTTGGTTCATCTACTAATTGTGATTTGAGATGGGGACTGTTTTTGGTTCATCTACTAGTTTCTTCAGATCTTTGTTTTCATTCTTCAATATTTCTATGCTAGACAGTGATAAGTCAAGCTTAAATTGATGTTCATATGTCATTTCTTCATGAAAGTCAGGTACATTCCCACATGCATATGTTTCATTTAACTGAACACTTTCCTTCTGATAGGGTTTTTTCTCCTTCCTCTTTCTCTTTCCTTTCTCTACACTGTTGGTGCTAGACTCTCCATGCACGAGCAACAGTATATCCCAGATTTGTTTTGCAAAAGTTAAATATATTATTGTGTCAAGATCCTTATTATGAAGATTGTTATACATAACACATTTTTCCTTACCATTCCACTGTTGTTCTTGTAAAGAGGGAGAGTCTTTGCAGTAAGCATCACATACAATCTTCCATACACCAAGTCCATAAGAATTTAGTTTTGTTTTAACCTTGTCTCTCCATTTATGAAAGTTTGCTGAACTCAACACATATACACTTTGATAGTCCATGACTAAACGAAATATACCTTCAAGTGGTTAGGCTTATATAGAAGGAACTCACTCTGATACCAATTGATGAAAAATTAACTAAACTGGGGGGGGGTGAATTAGTTTAGTATAGTCATGGACATTACTTTTTTAAAAAAAAATCATTAACTAAAACATTACATGAGCAACTTAATAAATAATGACTAGCAGAGGGAATAGGCAAACAATAAGTAATAAGCAAACCAAAACATCAAATATACATATAACAACACATATTGACAGTAGATATATATGGGAACCCACAAAGGGAGAAAACCATGGTATTATTATTGTTGTGATGTAAAGGAAAACTCCTACTCCTTATTACATCTGATTTTTTGTCAGCTCCAACCTACAGGAGGTTGCTACCTCAATTTTCTGCAACCTCCAACTGTAAGGAAGCTCCAACTCCCATGTGTTTTCTGTAGTCTACAACCCACGGGAGGCTCCTAACTCAACAGGCTCCAAATTTATGTTTATCAAGCCACTACTTGAAAGGAGACTACCATCCCTTGATGTAAACAAGAAATAACAATATGCTAGCTTACCTGGTCATAAATTTTGCATATCTCCATCTTCATTTCTGCATCTTCTTCCCTTCAAATATGCTTCACATCAACTTCACAAGATCTAGGTAACTAATGCATAATAGCTCAATCAACTCTCTCACATTATCCCATTCTCTAACCTCTTAATGCCTTCCAAAATCACATATTTTATAAAGATAGTTTGTTGGCTATTTTTATCCCACATAGGAATATGAAGTGAATAAGCTTGACTCTTTGCCTTCCACTTATTTGTTTCCAAACTCTTCGTATCTTGAATATCATAGCACAAAAATAATTAATCCATCTAATATTAGTTTGAACCACAATTAGTGATTAAATACATCAACCTAATACCAACATCAAATAACAATATTTATCATTAATGCATCATAATATTCTTTGCAACATCTTTGCCATTTCCCTGGAGTCTTGCCTTTTCAGCTCAATCAACAATTTTACATCACAACAAATTCTTCAATATAAAAAATTATTTCAATGTATCACAACTCCTCCTCCTCCTTTTTCTCCTTTGCCTTCTTTTGCTGCTTGTTTCTCCTTGCCTTGCTACCTCTTCGATGCTCCTTTTCCATCACATCTTTGCTTCTTTGTTGCCTCTTCATTGCACTTTTTCCTTCTTTGCCTTGTCGCTCCTTGCATTGGTGTTGCTCCTTGTCTTGCTGCTACTCCTTGACTTGTTGCTTCTTGCCTTGGTGTTTCTCTTTTCCTTGCTTCTTCTTGCCTTGGTGTTTCTCTTTGCCTTTCTACTTCTTTCCTTCGTGTTTCTCTTTGCCTTGCTACTTCTTACTGCTCCTTGTATTCCTTCAATGCTCCTTTCCCATCAATGACAATAATGCCAACAAGAAGCAAAGAACCGATTGAAATATAAGTATTTTATTTCAGTTTTAATTATGCACATTGTCTATGACTCTGATTTATGATGGTTGCATTTGATTTATGATTATGATCTGCGATGGTTGCTTTTTGAGCCAACCAGATGTGATATGCTTATACATGATGATTTGATCAAACAACTAGTTTGGCTTGTTGTGACAAGAATTAAACAGAATTGCAAGTGTACCTTATTGACGAGCTACCAATGAAGATTGATTTGAATTTATTTCATTTCCTCTTGAATCCAATGACAATTATGTGCTTGGTACACGAAAGCATGGGAAATTCCTGATTTGGGTGGTTGTAAATTTACTGCAAGAATTAACAAAAATAGTGAAAGGAATTGGAATAGGCAACAATACGCTGGTAAAACATTCAAGAGTAGGGCCATTGTGGGACACTGGTACCCAATAGTGTCCATTTATTTCTATGAGAATGCTATGACCAGTATGATGGTTTTGAGCCAGGGATATGCCTTAGTTTTTGGAAATTTTGATGTGAGGAAATCTTTCCAAGGGCTGGATCGCCTGAGGGATTGTGTAGTAGAGAAGGGGATGCCAACAAAACTTTTAAGGCAAGTGACTGCACGTAAGAGGTGACCAAATTTCCCGAGGGACTGTGTAGAAGAGAAGGGAAGGACTAGGAATGAATTTTTTTTGGTCATTAACCTTTCTAGATGGAACCTGAAGCACACTGGGAGTGTGCACTGGAACAATGAGTTGATAACTATTCATTGAGAAAAAAAGTAGCACGAGGATTGTAGCGTTGGACATTGGATGTAGGTTTGACTGTGGCAGTGGATTTTGGAATTCCCGAGAAGGGTGTGAATCCTGGTACTACTTTTAAGGGTGGAGGCGTGAGCCTCTGGATTCCCTTTTTGACTAATGCGGACACTGTATCCTTTCATTTGCTGGTTAGAGAAAATGTACATATGTGTATATTATTGTAAATACTGTAACGAGCTGTGTTATAAATGTCCATAGACAATATTATTATTTGTTGGTTGAAGAAAATGTGCATGAGTATATATTTGGTTGTTATTATAAATGCCATAATGAGCTATGTTATAAAACTCCAGTAAATTGTATGATTATCATGTTTCCAATAGTGGTCATTGTAAATACTGCGACGAGATGGGTTATAAATCTCCATAGGTAGTATGTTATATTTTTTAGTGGTGTGCTGGTCATAGGTGTCATTGAACACCGATGATAGTGTTCCCCCAAGGGGGAGAGGTTTGTAACAAACCCAATGTATAAATTAATGTGTAGATTCGAAACTGCTCATGAAACTTACTAAATCACAAGACTCAAAGCTACTCTACTGATCCGCGGAAGTTAATTAACCACATAGAACACAAATCATAAACATGCCAAAGGAAAAATCACACATGCACAAATATTTTTCTAGGGGAAATCAACTGCTCAAAACCCCTTCCTATATGTATTGCATTAATCAGAGAATAAAGATGAAATACATATGCTTTCTCAAGCTGAGCACACCGTGAAAGTGTATAGTCTATCCCTCTGCCTGTCTGACTGATTTTGGCCAACGCTTAGCCAATTTTCAAGCCCTCCAAGCTCCTATTTCCTTGCACTATTCCTCTAGGAAATTAGCCCCTATTAATTAGGAATTTCCCACTACTAAATTGTGCAATTACTCTAGGTCCTTCCTTTAATTGCATGCACCACCTGTACACATTGGAATATGCTACAATGGATAGTTGTTGGGTATGTTTTATATTCTTTCCATGACTAATTGCATCCCCCCTATACTAGCTCCGCGGAAATGCCCCAGGAAAAGTTTTTTGGACCCTGTATTAGGTGGGCGGACCTACCTATGGTTTTGTGCATGGGTTTTTCACATGGTTTCGGGCATGATGTTTCTCTTCCCATGGTATTTTGTAGATCCAGTCAAGGGAACTACGATTGTGCTCTAATATGGGGTTAATGGATTGGGGTTTATGAATGGTTCGACATGTATATATATGTATTGTAACATTGAAAGGGCCATATAATGAAAAATCAATCTGGTAGTCCCGGTTTTGGGATCCAGGGGAAAATCTTTGTGTATTTCTTTTTTATATAGAGGGTGAAAACCTACACTATTACATTGCCTTGGAATCTCCATCTCAACTGGGTAACTCGAATTCTTTGCATGCAAAAATTATTTTGGTCTGATTGATCAATTAACTGGTTGATCACTGAATGTGGTTGGAGTTCCACTTCCAACTTAACCTCCACTAGTTCTTCTGACAATTAGAACTAGTTTAACTGACAATAAATCAAATTAACTGAAATATATTGCTACAAATTAGCAATCAATCATACTGAACTGGAAAATCCATAAAATTATGACTTAGTGATTGGTAGTCTAGGCTTAGGAGGAATCCTATGGTAGTTGCAGGCTTTTGGTATAGAATCTCCATAATAGTAGGCTTATTGGGAAATGCATAAAATGATGACTATGGTGAATCGGGGGTCAAGGTGTTGAAGTTTGTGAGTCTAATAGTTGGAAACCCTCCATGTACTTTCTGATTTATTCCTTCCTACTTGTTCTTATTAATTAAAAAGTTATTTACCATGTAAATGCTGAAAATTAACACAAGTACATGCTCTGTACATTACAGATCATCAACTGAAGGAAACATAAACAAGCACACAAATGACACCGTTATTTTTGGACTAATGTCCCTAGAAAAACCCAATGCAGGAAAATTGGTGCAGCTATCTGAGGGTTTGATTTATTAAGCAGATTTAGAATACAATTTGGGTGCCAAATACGGCTCACCCAACAGAGAAAAATCTCAGAAGTTCTGGCTTCTTCCCTTTGCGTCAACTTTCTCGACTGTTCTGGCAGTTTCAGATGATCTTGCCAGTTCCAGCTTCTACCCTCTTCGTCAGCTTTCCTGTCTGTTCCGGCAGTTCCCGACAGTTCTGGCTATTCCTGACAGCTTCGACTTCTACCCTCTACATCAGCTTTCTCGGCTGTTTAGAAAGTTCCCAGCAGTTCCGACTGTTCCTTGCAGTTTCGGCTTATACCCTCTGTGTCATCTTTCCCATCTGTTCCGACAGTTCCTAGTAGTTTCAACTATTCCCGACAGTTCTGGATTCTGCTCTCTGTGTCAGCTTTCCCATCTGTTTCAGCAGTTTTGAATGTTCCCAACAGTTTCAGCTTCTGCCCTCTGCGTGAGCATTCCTATATGCTACAATGATCCTCCCGATACTATCTCTCCCTCTCTGCTTCTGTATTCACTGCCCTTCATCTGCAACTCTTGATCACTCTCTCAACTTTCTTAGCAAACCCAACCCCAGAAAGTCAAAATCTTGATCTCTTAGTGTGTTCTCCAAGTGACCCTCAAGCCTCCTCTTATACTTTTCTTGTTGATAGATCAACGGTCGAGATTAAGTCCCTAATCAACGGCTAAGATTAGATCTGGATTGATCCATGACTTTTGTACCATTCTAACATAGTTTTATATTAATTCACATTAATATATTAATTTTCATTGTGGAATCTCCTAAGTATCTCATTGGAAAACTTGCCCTGAGACACAAACAACTCCCCATCCTTCTACCACACTTCCATGCCAAAGAAGTAATGAATGAGACCCATGTCTTTCATCTCAAATTCTCTTGCAAGGTCCTCCTTGCAAGACATGATCAACTGATCATCACCTGTCAATATGAGATTATCAACATAAAGTAAAATGATCAATGGCTTACCTTTCACCATGATGTGGTATAGGTTCACATCCCCTTCACTCTTAGTAAAGCCCAACCTAGTGAAGTAGTTGACTATCCTGGTGTACCAAGCACGAGGTGCTTGCTTTAGCCCGTACAAAGCTCTCTTGAGTTGGCACACATGCGACTCATAATCGAAGGTATCAAAACCTTCCGGCTGCTCTATCTACACCTCTTCCTCAATCTTGCCATTGAGGAATGTAGTCTTCACATCCTTCTGATGGATCTTCCAACCCATCTGTGCAAATAGTGCCAACTTCGAACTGATAGATGAGTACCTTGTGATAGGAGCAAATTCTCATCATAGTCAATCCCCTCGACCTATGAAAAACCACGGGAAAGAAATCTTGCCTTATGCTTCTCCACACTACCATCAGTAGCTTGCTTTACCTTGTAAGGCCAATGGGAACTCACAACTGACTTGTTCTTCGGTCTCGAAACCACATCCCAAACATTGTTACGAACTATAGAGTCACACTCCTCTACCATAGCATCAACCCAAATTGGTTGTTGCACTGCTTCCTCAAAGGAAGATGGCTCGGCCTCAACACATTCCCAGACAAGGGACATGTATCCAGTGAACCTCTCAGGTGACTTCCTCTATCTGCACTGAGCAGATGGTTCTCCCACATTCTCTCTTGCATCCATCAACAATCTGTCAACTTCCCTTGTGCGCTTCTGTCCATCTTTGGAAGACTTTTCTTGAGTGTATGTCTCCACTCTTGGAACCTCTACATGCGGCTACTCTGTATCAGTCTAAGGCTCCTCCTCCTTAGGAACCAACAGTTCCTCCACAGCCTGTAGTTGGAGCTCCCTCTCAAGGGAAACTCGCATGGCCAACTGCTCATCAAACTTGAGATCTCTAGGAACCACTGTCCCTCGACCGGTAGGCATATACACCCGATAGTTGTGGGGTGTATCAGTGTACCTCACAAGTATCCCCAACTCTGCTTTCGGCTCAAGCTTCTTCTGTGCATCCTTTGTCACATGGAAATATACTGATGAGCCAAAGATCCTGAAGTGACCCACATCTAGTCTCTTACCGGAGAAATCTTCCTCTGGTGTCTTCATCCCAAGTATGCAATGCGGGATTCTATTATGAAAATAGACTGTTGTGTTGCATGCCTAAGCCCACAAGTGAAGTGGTAGGCCTTGGTCATGCAGCATCGCTCGTGCTACCCCTACAATAGTTCTGTTATTCCTCTCGACCACCCCATTCTGCTTTGGGTTATGAGGTGCCGTTAACTCTTGTTTAATTCCTTCCACTGTACATAAGTCCTTAAACTCTTGAGAGACATATTCTCCACCATTGTCACTTCTCAAGGCCTTGTCTTCTTCCTTGGCTCTTTCTCCACCAAAGCTTTGAACTCACAAAACTTTGTGAAGGTTTGGTCCATCTTCTACATGAAATAAATCTAGCATTTATGAGAATAATCATCAATAAAAATCACATAATACCTTTGCTTCGTTGTGGATGCCATCGAGAATGGTCCACACACATCAGTATGAACTCGCTTTAAGATAGCCTCTGCTCAACAATCTTGATCATGAAAGGAAGACTTGGTGTAATTTCCCAAGGTACAGCCTTTGCATGTGTCAACTTGCTGGTGTTTACCTTTGGGAAGTCCTCTAGATATCTGTTGTATTATCTTCAAGGCCCCATGATGCAAGTGGCCCAACCGCTTGTGCCAAAACTCGCCAATGTCTTGGCTTTGCACCAATTCTGCTTTCGTACTCAATGTTTCACAATCATCTACCTCTAGTTTATAGAGATTCTTCACCCAAATCCCTATCCTCTTGGTCTGACCTATGGCTATGTGTCTTAGGAACGCCTTTCTTTTACTGAAGACAACATCATAGCCTTTGGCCTCTAACATCGTGACCGATACCAAGTTCTTCTTTAGCTCAGACACATACATCACATCTGTCAAGGTGAAAGGAGCTCCTTGCTTCCTCTCAAAAGAAACCGTGCCCACTCCTGAAACACTATACCTTCCATCATCTCCCATCTCTATGCGCATCTTGAGGTCTTTCTCCTCCAAGGCACTAAATAAATTTTTATCAACGGTCATGTGGAATGAGGCTCCATTGTCAAGATACTAGACTTAACCCATCATCGATGACACCATGCATGCGATGAGGGTAAAGTCCATTTCGAACTGAGAGGCTAATGCCTCACCTTCCGATCCTTTCGAGGATCGCTTCTTGGAATTCTTCAATGGGAAATTAGTCACATAATGTCCCATCTTGTGACAATTAAAGCATTTCACTTTAGAGTTGTCAAACTTCTTTCCTCCATGAGAAGAATTCGGTTTGGAATGGGAAGCCTTCCCCTTCCCTTTCCTTGCCTTACTTGTTAAGGCTAGATTTTCTTCATCATCATTCTTGGATAAAGAACCATCTCGTGTGCTCCTCCTGATCTCCTCTTGCATGAGATCTGATCACAATCGTTCCCAATCCGACAATTTCTCCCTTCCATTCAGAGAGTCCTGGTAGCTATTCCAGCTCTTTGGAAGGCCAAGGAGAGCGAGGCTCACCATATCATCATCGTCTTTGGTTATTCCCACACTGATTATCTCATCTCTACAGGTGGTGAGATTGTTTAGATACGTGGAAATAGTATCGCCCTTCTCCATCTTGATTCTTCGACGCTTATCCTTGAGTTCCAATTTCTTCTAGTCGCTACTGTTCTGGTAGAGGTCCTTCAATGTCTTCCACATTGAAAATGGAGTATCCTTCCCATGGAGACTCGAGACAATATGGTCTCAAACTCCCACAAGGATGATTTGTCTCACCTTCGCCACACACTTCTTCCACTCATCCAACTCTTGTGCATTATTTGGAGATGGCTTTTGGATTTCCTGATCAATGAATTCCTTCAAGCCATTGTCTTCTAATATAGCCTCCATGTGATCTTTCCATGCTATGTAATTCTAGCTACCATCCAAGGCATACTCGAGTCTCAAGCCATTGAATGCCATTGGCCAACCTTCAAGTATGATAAGAATTCGATTTTGCACCTATAACCCCGAAATTCAAACTTCGAATTCTCTTCTCAATATACTGTTCACAACTCCGATAACCTTTGCTCCGATACCATGTAGAAATTCTGGTTGTAGATTAACCTGATAATGCAATATAACCAAAGGAAAATACTTTAACCTACTTCTACAATTAATTTATGGAAGCTTAAAATATTTGAGCAGGATCAAGATGAACACATATAACTAGAAGAAGAATCAATGCACATGAAAACACAAAAGAATACTCAGAGGAAAGCCTCAGCTAAAAACTCCACTATCTATATTATCATACAAGGTGGAAATATATGAGGATTAGACAAAGCCTTAGCTCTCATAGCTAGCCAGCTCTCAGTACAATCCTCACAGATGCTCACAGGAAAAATAGACTTCTCATAAGCCTTCTCCTCTGCCCTCCAAGCTCCTATTTCCTTGCGCAGTTTCAATTAGGTGATCCTCCTGTTACCAAGTGGAACACTAATCTCTCACACTGATCTCACACCTTGTAAAATTGCACAATCCTCAAGGAATGAATTCTTTCTGCATGCATGAGTTTTGTTTATAGGAAAACACATGAAACTAATAGTACATTGTCCCTATCTTTAATTTCAACTGGGTCTTTCTCAGAATAGACATGCATGAGTTAACGATGAGAGAATCTTCAGTTATCTGGAGTACACTAGTTGAGTGCATGCATGCATCAACTGACTGATAACTCACAATTAGTTCCTCAAACAGTTTGGAACTAATTTAACTGGACTTAACTCAGTAAACTGAGCTAACTGATTACAACTCAAGTATAACTCAATATTATCTCCTTAATTAAGGGATAATCTCCTTAATTTAAGGGATAACTATTGCATGACTTCAGAAAGACTTCTAACTTGAATTTCTCCTACTAATTAACTCAAGATGAATTAATCAATTATTTTTCAAGCAGCTAGTGAGACTAAATTCGAATTTTAATTCAAGGACAAATTAAAATTGGTATATTCTTGTTGCCACATTTCAACATGCTCATGGTCCAAAACCAAGCAATCAAGCAAGTTAAAGTGCAGTGGAATCACTTTGGTCCCGATGAAGCTACATGGGAGATGGCATATTGGATGCGAGCTATGTATCTTTCCTTGTTTGTCAGTTGAGGAAAATGAGTTTTGGCATGGTGTTTTGGTATATGTTTGGTGATTT
Source organism: Pinus taeda (assembly GCA_000404065.3). NCBI lineage: Eukaryota > Viridiplantae > Streptophyta > Pinopsida > Pinales > Pinaceae > Pinus > Pinus taeda. The sequence continues at coordinate 4,559 of APFE030096291.1, read as the reverse complement.
TGGTATATGTGCATATGTATATGGATGTAAATACCTCCATGAACTATGTTATAAATCTCCAATAACTAGTATGGGTGTCATGTCATTATGATGTTTTGTTGTTATGTTTTCATGTTGGTTTTCTTCTCAGTAGGTTGATCATTATAGATACTACATCAAGCTAAGTTATAAAGCTCCATCGAAAATATATTTTTATTACAGGAATTTTGTGGTTATAGGTGTTGTTGAAAACCGAGGTGCCCCCCAGGGGGAGTGTTTTGTAACATCCTTGGTGAAAATTTAATGTAATAAAACTTTATAAAGGAAAAATAATAACCACGGTTGATGGGACACATATTCCAAGCTGAATGTTGGGCAAAATCCTAGTGATGGGGATCACTTGTGACTATTTAATGGCTAAATAAATTATCAAAGGAAATGGCTAAGGCCTCATTCATTAAAAGGCTTCTCATGATTAGTTGGTATTATTTTTTTTCAGTTTAGTTTTGGAGCTCTCTCGTTAGTCTCTCCCTCTCATATTCTTGGATACTTAGAGTTTTCATGGAGCACTCTAAGAGGGTGTGGAATACCTTTATTTTTGGAGCAATAAGACAAAGGAGGAGTAGGAAAGCATAAGAGGACATCGGGATCAATATCTACAACGAGATTTTCTTGTAGGTATCGAGTTGCATGTATATTTTCCTCACTACTTTTGGCATGCATGGCATATGCATGTGGATGATTGTTCATGATGTGTCACTGGCATGGAGGATTTCCTAGATTGATAGTGGATTGCCTAGCCTTGCCATTTCCTAGATAGCCATGGAGATTGTGGGTTTATTTCCTTGTTTTATTTTGGGTCATTCTAATGTTTCCTTTGCTTGGGTTGAGTTACTAGTTCCTGAAGCCTTGGCTGGAAAAACTCTCTGGAGCCGTGTAATAACTTGGGTTGAGTTACTAGTCCCGTAGCCTTGGTTGGAAAAACGCTCTGGAGCCCTTAGTTTGTTGAGTTACTAGTCCCAGAGTCTTGGTTTGACAAACGCTCTGGAGCCCAGTGCCAGCTGTGGGTTGAGTTACTAGTCTTGGAGCCTTGGTTGGAAAAAAACCTCTGGAGCCCTGGAAGGCTTGGATAGAGATCAATCTGATGATGGTTTTGTGATGTCCAACTATGATGTGGAATCACTATTTTATGGGTTGAGGTGGATGGCCTCTCGAAACCTTGGATGATCTTGAATTAATGTGTTCTATGAGATCCCACATTCATGCTTGGAATATGGCACGGGGGTGAATGGCTGAAGAGAGATTTGGCTCAACCATTCTTTAGTCAGGTAGAATGTGGAGGTCCCATCTCGAGTTTGGATTTGGCATCATATATATGAGGTTATTTATTCTTGTATTTATATGAGTCTTATATTGGATTCTATGTGGTTTATATGGCTTTGATTTCATTGCTATTTCTATTCTTATTATGTTGGTTATATGTGTGCTTTATAACAATAGTTATGTATGAACCTCATCATGTTTTTACTTGTAAATGAATGATCAATGTATCTGTGATCTAATGGATGAAAGTGAGAATTAATGTGTTGAGGCATCAATGCTACTTAGCGATTATAAGCTAAGTATGAGACCCCTATGCTCAGATATGTTATTTACACCTGTAGATTACATATCTGTGATATGTTTGACGAAATTCCTGTCATGGCTAGTAGGGATCCAATCAAGGTCTCATTCAATTGAGTGCATTTCTGTTGTCTATTGGGTGCAGTACTTAAGTATATTTCAGGCATCCTTTTCCCCATTTTAGGCCATTTTTCATGATTTGAACCTACAATCTCCCTAGTCTAATGTCACTCCCTCTAATAAAGAAGCAATCTTTTATTTGACTTATTATTACATTGTTTTCTTCCAAATATTGAATGAAACGATGCTTTTTTTGGGATGACTAACTAGGGTTTATTTTGAAGAGTTATTTAGAATGTTTTTATTTTAGGTACTGATGACCATGGATGAATGGTTGTTGTTATTCATTGCTGCTACATGGTTAAAGTTGTTGTTACACCTCGGGATTGTCATTCTTTGATGTTACACCTTGGATTGTCATATCTTTTTGTTACACCATGAAGTTGTTGTTACACCACACATTTTCAGGACCTTAGCTTTTAATTTCAAAGGCAACAATAAAAAATTCGTATAAAGTAATGAAAATATGGGTGGTTATAATTGGGTGTCTAGACAGGAGTGGTGTAACCACAATGATATTTATTGAAACAACTTGTAACAATTTATATATTTTTAAATTACTTATGTTTGCATAATCAACAAGAGAATCATAGATTCTCATGATTGTTGTTTTTTCAATTTCGGGACACTGTAAAAGGATTTATAAAGAGACCTTAGTCTCATGTAAGGATGTAGACGAACAAAAGGATAAAAATATTGATATTCTGATTTTTGTACTCTTCAACCATTCTTAATACAAAGTATATCTGGTGATGTTACATAAATTCTTGTGTTGATATTTTAACTAAGTCTTCGTTTCTTCCTACACTCTGCTAGAGAGGAAGGGCCCTCCTCTTTAGCGTGGATCACAATGTTAGTAGAATAAATATTTCTTTTATGTGTTAAGTGTGGATTTCTTATTATCGGTGTACATGTTCAGTGTGGTATAGACATGCTTCTACTTTTAGATTATTGTATGTGCTGTTACAAAGGTTAATTAATTCTATGTATTTAATTCTTGATAGTTTATGGTGCACAATCTTTATTCTGAAGCTTTTATGAAGTGTGGATTCTATCCTTGATGGGTGTATTTCATTTCTCCAATGCACTTTTTGATTTCTGCAAGTTGAATTTCCATTCTGCAAGAGTATTTTAAATCCCTGCAAGCGTGTTCAATGACATCTTTTCTTTCTTGTTTTGCCTGGCTATTACGTGTATCAACACAGATAGTGTAGAAACCTTTGAAACAAAAAGAATTACTTTGGTTGATAATTATTGGTTCTAGAAGTAGTAAAAATGACCAAACATTTTGGCGAGTTTATGGTTAAGGCTGTCAATTAATACAATCAGCCAGTGCTTTCTTTTGAATTCTTTTGTTAGAGTGTTTCTAATTTTACTGGCATTGGATGGTAAGATAAGAGGTAAGAATCTGCGCATCACTCGAACGCACCTGAGTGGGCTCACCAAAGTAATATTTATAACTCTTAGTGCGTGTAAAGTTTTCTTTGGATCTCCTTTTGACAAAGTGTCCTTAGTTTTATAGACGCTCGGTGGTAAGACGAGATGTAAGAACCTGCGCATCGCTCTAATGCACCTGAGCGGGCTCACCACAGTAATATTTAGAACACTTAGTGCGTGTAAATTTTTCTTTGGATCTCCTTTTGATAAAGTGTCCTCAGTTTTACAGACACTGGGTGGTAAGACGAGAGGTAAGAACCTGCGCATCGCTCTGACACACTTGAGCGGGCTCACCACTGTAGTACTTGAGGCCCTTAGGGTGAAAATAATTACACGTAAGGTCCATCTGTAGAATGTATGAGTGAAGAAGAAATGAAACGTAGGAACTTTAATAAATCTACGGGTAAAATGGGTCATAAAAAGAACAAGAAAAACATTGATCAAGGGAGAAAAATATTTATCCAAGAATTGATCTCAAAAGAAGAGAGAGAGTAGTCAAATCCACATACAGACAAAATAAAAGCAATCCCACAGAAAGTTGTTACTTCTACATCAAAATCAGGAGTATCTGGTTCCTCTGTTTTAGGACCCCATTTTCCTCAAACTAGCTTACAAACTCCCAAATCCGAAGACTTAACTTAGGAATAACAAGGAGAAACTAGTGGTTAGGATTTTGGATTAGAAGGACAAGAGGAAACTAGTGGGAAACATCAAGAACCAGAATCAGAAGAAAATTATTTCACTTTCCAATACCCAAACTCAGGGAATGAAGTAAAACAATCGACCCCAGAACTATATGAATAATTATCATAGGAATCCTTATGCATGGAGAATTCGCCTGAACAATCTTTAGAAGGGTACTCACCAGAATAAGAATCAAGAGAATTTTCAATGGGAGACAACAACAACAATAATAACAATGATAGGAAAGATGAGACTATCACCACTTTTGAATTTCCAATAAGTCATATAAGGGGAGAAGCTCCCATGAAGAATATCCCTCTATCATCCCTTCCGTCTTTCCAAGGACTGAGTTTAGAAGATCCTGGTACTTTCCTTTTTGAGTTTTATGTTCTGTGCAATATTTATGATTATACTCCAAATGTTTAGAAGCTAAAACTATTCCCTTCCACTCTAAAAGGAGTAGCATTACGATGGTTTATGGGACTAGGTTCTTCCACTATCCAGACATGGGGAGATATGAAGACTACGTTTCGGGAAAAATATTAGAACTATTGCCGGACCAGAGATTGAAGATAGGATATATTCAGAATGACATAGAAGGAATAAGAAAACTTGGAAGATTATGTGGAATGGTTCTATTATAATCTACAGAGATCCAAACATAACGATCTGGATTTGGAAATTTTGAAAATAATATATATATATATCTATATATA
>APFE030096290.1:0-46710 GCA_000404065.3 Pinus taeda | reverse complement strand
TTTAATGTTCTATCTGCACTTTACTTTATGTACATGTGATTGCTAATCTATGGAATATAATAAGAAAAAGAAGTAAACTATTATAAGCATAGAACATACCATAACTTAACAAGAAGTCACCCCTCAGCATCCCATCCTGTAGATCTTATCGTTCTAGTTCCAATGAGCTATTAAGATGAGGCATTCCATCAAATGATCCTCCCGGAATGCCACCCCAAGCGTAATTATTTAAGTCAAGCCCAGTAATAAAGTAATTTTTTTAAATCTATCGAAATGCAATGGAACGAAAGCCAAGCTATGCAGATGATGGAATATGCCAAGCCAATGCCATCAGATCTCATAAAAACTCTTCAAAACTCTCCCTGGACCCCCGGATGACATAAACCTGCTCCCATGAACTAGCCATCCTGTGCCCTGGAAATCCACCCTTGTTGTAGTATAGAGGAAAATAAAAATGGGGACATGACACCAAAGGAACTTGTGGCCTGACTAAAACAAGTGATTTGTCGATGTATCTCCAGTTGCTCACTCTCATCAGGGACCATGCGCTCAAGGCACTCATACAATCCATATTTCACTTCCCTAGTCAAACCTTCTCCCATTTGAGCTTTATAATGATACCTTGGGTGTAGGAAATACCCAGCTAAATGTATAGGGCGATGGAGTGGATTGTTCCATCTATGATCAATGATGTCTCAAATATGCCCATACTTAGACACTTTATCCTTGTACATTGCCCTTATTTGCTCCTTTTCTTGATCCATAGCATCATAAATGAAACCCATAGCCAATCTTTCCCCATCCACAAACCGCAACACCTTAATTAGTGTCTCGACTCTCAGCAATTTTCACAATCTCTGCTTCATTTTTCCAAAACGTGTCATCATTAACTTTCTTTCTTATGACTTTGCCATCTTGTTTGCGGGCCCATTGACATTCATCACTGAAAACATCTTCTGCAAGTTTTTATGTTGGCAAAGCATAGATTGCAATGTCAAAAAGTGAGTTGCAAATTTAGTGATGGCAAGCCTCACAAGATCCTTGCCCCCTACGTTTTTCCTCATTAGGTTCAAAACCCATGAGTGATTGTAGATATACTTTGTTATGCTTTTGGCATGCTCTACAGTGTTTTTAATCCAATCTATTTTACCAATATCCTTAAGCATGAGGTCTATGCAATGTGCAGCATATGGGGTCCAAAAGATGGTTTTGTGTTTTTCCTCTAACATTTTACCAACAAGAACATAATTAGAGGCATTATCTATGATGATGTGAACAACATTAGCCACCCCCACCTGTTCAACAACCCCATCCAAAAGTTGAAACAACAAGTGTGCATCTTTCACCTTATCACATGCATCAACTGATTTTAGAAACATGGTTCCCTATGGGCAAAAGATAAGAAAATTTAGAATGGTATGGTTCCTTTGATCAATCTATCCTATTTTCACCCATGAGTTTTTGAAATCTTTCAAATATTCCTCAATGGACATAACTTCTTTATGCAAAAGAGATCCCCTTAATTCATGCATATTAGGGCCTTTGAAGCCCTTACCAACAACAATAATGGCATCAAACGTAAGTTCATAATACCGTGAATAGGAAGCATTGAAGGGGATATCAACATCATATCACCATCTGGCTATGTAATCACAAGCAGTTTCTCTCAATTCCTTTTTCCAATGGTCATCTAAAGTAGGTTGGATTTGACTTCGATGAGCTTGAGGACCATGTGCATTGGCAGAAGGAGAGGAGGGTGAGAAATAACTTTTGATACCACCCTTCTTTTTACCCTTACCCTTATCTTGAATAGACTCCAAAGAGGGACGAACAAAGCAAAAGGGGTTGAATGCATCAATACAAGGGATAGATGAAGAGCCCTCATGATCATAATTGGGGTTGGTTGCCATCATTCGTTTTAGACTCCTCTTTCTCCCTATTTCAACCTCTATTGCTCTTTGCCGAGCTTTGTCTTCCTCAAACTTCTCAAATTTTTCTAGCAACTCCTTTCTAATTTCCCCAATCTGCTCTGATGGTGTTGCACATGGGACTATTTGGCCTCTAATACCATTGTTTTAGCATACGAATGCCCCCTCTGCCTCCCTTAATTTTTTAAGGCAAAATTTGCAATACATTTGATTGTTGATTATCTCAGCAAATTCCCAAGCAGTGTATTTCACTCTAGGAGCCATTTTCTGATAATTGGAATTGGAAATGAAAGGGAAAAAGTCTGAAAATGTAAAGAAAAGAAAACAACTCTTAATTTTTTCTAGAAAATTTACTCATTTCAATTTCCAGATCTTAAAAAAGAATAAAAATAAAAAAACAAGGGCAAATTTGAGAAGTAAAAAAGAACATACCTGTAACCTCCTCAATGTTGCTCCAAAAACAAACTCCTCAATGGCAAATGCTACTCCAAAAACCAACTCCAACTGCTCACAAACTCCTCACAAATGCTCACACAAATGCAATGAGATAGTTGTGAGGAAATATAAGGGGGTTGGGTTACCTTTATAGACATGGGAGAGGGGTAGAGGGGCTAGGATTTAGTAAAACCAAAAAAAAAATGGAGTCTGCAGCCCACCTTTTTTTTTCCGTCGCTAAGATAAACCGGTTTATATCGGGCTCGACCAGTCCGATCAGTCTGTTATAGAACTGGCCAAGTTGGGGACCAATTCAGTCGGTTCAATAACGGATCGATCCCTGAACCTGTTTAAGAGTCGAGTCAGACCGGTGAGGGGTTCCGACCATTCAACCAGGCTGAGTCTGAGTCAGACTGGCCTGGTTTAAAAACTATACTTAGGACACAAGCTCTTTGCACTCTCGCTCTCTCACAACCTGTGAGCTTTGTCTTGTCACAAACATTTGTGCACAAAAAAAATTCATTAAACTTGTGCCTTTCATCCTCCTTTTATTGATTTGATCCATGTTAATTTTAGCGAGTACAAATTTAGAACACAAGTTGAGATTGGCTAGTTAACTAAGTAGAACTACTAGTTAAACTCATCCAGGCTTAAATCAAGGCTAAAGCTCCCAAATTCATTATCTTCTAAATTCAAACTGCACTTGGAGATCGACTTAATTGACCCTTCAATCCTGTGCATGAATTTCCTGTCAGCACAAACTCGTCCATCTACACGAACTCGTTCATGCTAAAAGAAAGACTGATCGTGGTCTTTATCTAGCTAAGGCACACGCACAGAGATGACCTTCAGTCGCTACTATTTTCAACACTCCCTCTTAGTGAGGTAGGTTTTCTAGAAGAACAACGCCCACCTAGATCCGTCTTCAACACCACCACGTTATCCATTGATGCAGGCATTTAAATGTAGAATTTGTTGGTTTTCCAAAGGGCCAAGGACGTCTGCAAGAAGGTTTTGAAAATAGTAGTGAGAGGTGGTCTTCTTTGTGCATGTACCTTAGCCAGAGAAAGACCACGATCAATCTTTCTTTTAGCATGAACGAGTTTGTGTAGATGGACGAGTTCGTGGAGACAGGAAATTCATGTGTGGAATTGGAGGGTCAGTTAAGTCTATCTCCAAGTGCGAGTTCAGAGGGAGTAGTTGCAACTACTCCCAATGTATGAGCAATCATCTTGGATATTTTCATTTATTGCAGCCACTGATTTCATAAAGACTGAAGCATCAAGTTTCTTTTGTATGACAATGTTGAACCACCAATAAGGACTATGAATCTGACTTTGAATGTATTTTAGCATTGAATGTTACCCTCTTCCATTTCTACAACTGTGTGAAACTTTGGAAAACAGTGGCCTGTAAACAACCTTCAAAATTAGTCTAATTGCCTCTTGTATAGCTTTCAACTGTACATTGGGAAGCATTAAGTATTCATGATTATTTTTCGATGAAGAAAATGTTTAAATATTTGATTCTACATCAAAATGCCCATCTACCAGCTGCTTTGCTATCGAATTGAAACCAATAATGTTAGTATCAACTACAGACAATCCAGTCATGTCAGGTGTTATGAGGTTCAACTTATGTGTCGCACTTTGATAAGCTATTTTGAGAGCTTTTGGGGTTGCAATAACATTTGTTAGAAGATCATTGAACTACCCATTGTTGTATTGTTTTTTAACATACTTCTTCACACGCATTTCAAAATGTCTTTTACAACCCATGTGTCTTGGACTTTCTCCCTTAATAGGATTACTATCAATGGACCATCCTCCTAATCTCTGTTCCATAAGCTCTACAGAAAAATCTGGTTTTGCAATTTTATCTCTTTTATGGCCTTAGTCTCCAACTTGCTTCCACCAAAATCATGCTCTAGATTTAAAGTCAAATATTCTTTATATTGAAGAAAGTACTTCAAACAATGCCCCATCATTACCCTTAGCTGGTATGTCATGTGTGGCCCTCAAGAACATCCTCTTGAGGGACCAAATACATTATGTCTTTGTAGAAAATAACCTCATATTCTACCCTGTACCTGTCATCTTGGATGAGACCGTCCATCAATTCGCAGGCAAACTTATTTCGGAGTATTCCACTAGGTGGTGGGCTTTCCAATGTTTGGTCATTGAACCTTTCTGTAATTATGAGAAGCCGAATTGACCACAGTTGTACCTGTTCTTTCATCCTTAGGTTCTTCAGCGATACTTTCCACAACCTTAGAAACTTTACACCATTTCTCATATGACTCTATTTCATCAAGCAATCTCATCTCATTGTTATGATTTTCTTCTCTTGGGTAACTCCTACTACCATGGGTATCTTGCGAAACTGAAGATTTTGCAGTTTCCTTTATATCTGCATAATTTAAATTGGTCATCAACTCTGAAATTGGCACAACATTAGCTTCACTAATATCAGAGGAAGATGCTAGCAACTCCTTACCAGTGTTCTTCGATTCAGTATCCGATGGAATATCATCAACCCTCCCTTGTACATCTAGGAAACCTTCAAAAGGGCTACTCTCCAATCCTTCAAATATCTGATTTTCTGTGTGTGGAGATTCATCCATTCCAACCGAGCTCGACAATTGGGATTTGATGGGGTCATTAGAGATATACACACTTTCATGTAGGTCTTTACCACCATTTTCCAATTTACATCTCGCACTGTTTTCAGTTTCTTGATCCTTTGCAACAGTCAAAAAGACAAGCTTACAGGCGGAAGGATGCACATTCAAATGAGAGTCTCGCGGTATTGCAGTACATATCCTGGCCGAAGCATCAACATTAGGGTTTTCCGTTGTTTTAGCAGCAAGGGGTGCTCCATTCTCCTATTGCACACCATTTGCTGATAATGTTTCCTTCTCAGCACACACCAAAGTTTTCTGCACTTTGCATAGCTCATCTAATTCATCCATATTTTCAATGGCTTCTAATTGAACAAAATTCCCTCAAGGATCTATATCATAAATAATCACTGCCACTGGAACCATCTGTTGTTTTTCTTCACATGATTTATTAGCAGTACTACCTTCATTCTCGGCTTCAAGGGTCTTGCTACAAATAGAATTCTTAGTAGAACCATTTGGGATCATGGCCACTTTTTTCTCATTCTTCTTCTGAGAAGTTTTAGTTGAACTCTTTCCACCCTCAATTCGAGAGATAGAACATCCAACCAAACCCTTCGTGGAAAATAAGCTATCTGACTTCAAAATCCTCCCGAATTTTGAACCATTTTCATTAGGCGTCCTAGCTTCAAACCAATGAATTTTACACAATTCTTATGGTTTGCTTGCAAGCACAGATTTGTCCAAGTCATTCTACCTGTTTAGAAGTCCCATGTGTGAGGCCTTCATTACAACTCCTTTTTTCCTTGCATGAGCCTCTCCAATACTACCCCTCCCTCTTTGCGGGTTCTTCTTTACCTGATTCACATCTTCTTTTGTTTCAACAAACTTAGGTCTCTCAGTGTGAATTCGTTTTTGTAAGGCGTACTTACTGATATCATCATTTGTCAAACATCTTTCTTTAGGCAGTTTTATATCAGAGTCTGATTTTTGAAGACAGTTAGCCTGTACCAAATAATTCATGAGAGAATCGCTATTTCTGGCAGAGAAATGTTGCTGAATTCCTACTTGCCTTTTGACCAAGTCCCTCACATTCTTCTCATCAGTTTTATTAGGAAAACTAGAATTCTTAGCTGGATCCTCCACTTTAACATGCCTTAGCCTTTCCTTCTTTTCATCTACCGAAGGAGGCTCAACTGCAGAGTCCCTACTGACAACTTCATGATGAAGCTCAAGTTCATCCGAAATATCATCTGTTCCAGCATCATCAGAGCATGTGGAAATTCTCAAGGCTCCTCAGTAGTCCTCTTCACTACTTTTAGAGTCCTGATCATTCTTACTATTCCAGAAATTTGAAGGGTTTGCCCTCTTCACCCAGTTCTTCAACAGTTGCTCTAAGTACGAGTACTTATGAAGATCAGGGATAGGACTAGTCCAAAACCTCATTCCAATTCCTCATGACTGTTTTCACAAGATGGGAGGATCACCGATCTGATTCGAAAAGAGTGCTGGTCACTCACCCAAACAATTTGGATTTCATTGTTAACCCCTCAGGCTGACAGGATACACATCTCTGATACCACTGTAATATCCCTAGGGAAACTTTTGCCCTTAGGTTTATTGAAGCATTAAACAATACAATAACACAATATTTCTTTTCAATTCAACAAATGGATAGTGAATGCATAACAATGTAAACTAGTGGATGATCTTCAACAACCAACAATTTACATTCAGTTGCTCTGTCCACAGTTTTACTTCTAGGGCTATTACAACAATAGGGTCTATTTTACAGCACTTAATAATTTAGTGACAGTAACAACTCTAACTACTCTATCAATAATAACTATCCATCTTACAATTTCTCCATTATTGTCGACTCCTCCACAATCTCGCTACCTAGCTGTCCTGTTGCCAACGAAGAGCCCTAATGGGCCTTGTTGCTATTCTAGTTGCTTTCTAAGACAGCCTTTTTCAGCCCGACTTAACTTTGTTGTCACAAACTATGACTAAATATGACTTGGAGGTGAATCACTGCCTTAAACAGTTCTTAGACCAGGGTCTGCAACCATAGGATAAGCTCCATACTGCTATAAAGATAGCCTCTGAGGTCTCCACTACCTCAGGTTCAATCCCAGAACTTGGTTGTCCAGATTTAACCCGGAAATTAATGTGCTATCATAATTAAGCTTCAGGAGTGTCTTCGCTACCACAAGTGTGCCCTTAAAACGTGAGCCATTTCCCTAAAAACACTCCAGGAATGGTCTGCAGCCACATGAGGGTTTATCCAAACCCTCGCTACCCTAGTACAAGAGTTTTCTCAGAACCTTCATTAACACAACATCCAGAAGTCCTCCCTGTTAGAGAAATGAATCCACGCTGCCACAAGAAGGATCAATAAGGTAGGCCACTACCTCAGATTCCATGCTGTCATAGACTTCTTGCCTCAAGGCTCTTGTTGCCACAAGGTAGATGAATGTTGCCTCAGAGATTATGCTAAACAGACTAGAGAGAAGGGATTGGCTAGGGTGGGATCTTTCATGTCATGTCCCTTCTCAAACACATTTGCAACAGGTTGCTGCTACACAATTTTGGCTAAGGAAGAGAACCCGTCATTTTTTACTTAGGGACTTGGGAGGCAATTCGACTTAATTTGGTTGTTGGTGGAATGTGGGGGCCACCCACATGGGAATTCGAATTGGCCCATTTGAATAGCTTGGAGGGAAAGTCGAATAGGTGGATGGAGGGGCCCACATGAGGCAAGGGAGGCCCAAGGAGATATAAGGAGGGAGCAACTCTCGTTTTGGGATTCATTCTTACACCTTGCAATCAAAATTACTTGACTGTTTGCTCTGTTGTTTAGCTGAGTCAACCAGTTGTTTAGCCACGAAACTCTCAAGCAGGAGATTCAACCTCTACTTCGGGGGACCATCCATGCCCTTCCTAGAGAGGCAGTTCCATTAGTATTTCAAGAGTTCCGGGAGTGTGTTACAACATTACCATTCAACCACAACAGGGAGTGCATATTTCTACTATCTAGCTAGCTGGACAATACGCAGGGGGAGTTTGGAGCTATCAGTGATCAAAGCATTTTCCGGGAGAGTTAGAGGATTGGGAGAGAAGCAAAGGGCCAGCCTTTCTTGTGAGTTTTGGAGCTAGCAGAGCCAACATCCCAGCAGTTCAAATTACTGGGCTTGGGGACAGCGCAGAGGGCCAATCCATCAATTTCGTGGAGCTAAGGAGCAGGTGCCATAGTGTTAATTTTAGGCATGTTCTATGCTTAGAGCAATTTATTTCAATTATTCATAGTTAGCTCAATATCTTTTCCTAATTAGCAATCACATCAGCATTAAAGTGAACTGCAGATAGAACATAAACATAAATCGTTGAAGACAAGCCAAGACAAAGAGGACACAAGATGTGGCGCTAACCAGGGACAAACCCCAATGTGGAGAAACCCTTGATCAATTCTTCTTATATGTTCTTCAATAGTTTAGCGGAAAGAGAGAGAGAGAGAGAGATAGTACAATTACAATAGAAGTCAACACTTTGACTTGTCTAGATAAGAACATAGATCATCTATAAAAAGATGATACATGAGATCAGTTGAAGACATGTTGCTTCAACTAATTCTACAAGGTAACTCCTTCACCTATCATTGTGCTACATCTCGTCATCATGTTGCACCTCACCGTGCTGCACCATATTGCACCTTATGTTGCACTGTTATCCCATGTGTCATTGTTGAACCATGTTGTCATACAGCATGTCTCATGTGCTTGCCACAGCTATCCACGATGTCCATGCTTGCCATGTTGCACCATGCTTGCCATGTTGTCCATCCTTGCCATGCTGCACCATGCTTGCCATGTTGTCCATGCTTGCCATGCTACACCATGTTGTCCATGCTTGCCATGCTGCACTATGCTTGCCATGCTGCACTATGCTTGCCATGTTGTCCATGCTTGCTATGCTGCACCATGCTTGTTGTTGTCCATGCTTATTGTCCCGTTGTGCCACTGCTGCACAATGGTATTGTTGTCCCATTATGCCACTGCTACACAATGTCATTGTTGTCCCATCATTGTTTTGTCTCATCATGTTGCTGTCCCATCGAACATTGTTGCACAATATCATTGTTGTCCCATCATTGTGCTGTCCCAACATCTTAGCAGCACCATGTAGCCCAGTTATCCCATTTGTCTTACCATACCTTGTTGTTGTCCCATGTGTCCTTAGCATACCTACTGTTGTTTCATGTGTCCTTAGCATATCTTGTTATTGTTTCCATATAGTTACCTTTCTCTGTTAATTTTAGGTATGTTCTGTGCTAGAGCAATTTACTTTAATTTTCCAATATCTTTTCCAGATTAGCAATCACATCAACATTAAAGTAAACTGCAGATAGAACATAAATATAAATTGCAGAAGACAAGCCAAGACAAGAGGACACAAGATGTGGCACTAGCCAGGGACAAACCCCAATGTGGGGAAACCCTTAATCAATTCTTCTTATATGTTCTTCAAAGTTCAGCAGAGAAAGAGAGAGAGAGAGAGAGATAGTACATTTACAATAGAACTCAACACTTTGACTTTTGATATCTGCATGAGATTAGTTGAAGACATATTGCTTCAACTGATTCTCTAAGGTGACTCCTTCACCTATCCATTTCGTCCATTTACTACACCTTACTGTGTAGCACCATCTCAGCTGCTTTCATCATCATGTTGCCCATTATTCTGCATCTTCCATCATTAGGCAGCCCTATTCATCATCATGCTGCTCATGCCCATTATGTTGCATCATACATCATCATGTTGTCTCATCCATCAGCATGCAGTCTCATTGATGCTGCCTCATACATCAGCATGCAGTCTCATTGTCTAATCATGCTACCCTTCAGATCATCGTGATCATGCTGCCCTTTAGATCATTGTGATCATGCTGCCCTTTACATCATTATGATCATGTTGCCCTTTACATCATTATGCAGTCCCATTATTGATCATGCTCATATACATATATATGATACTTGTCACTACTCTTTTGAAACATGTTGAGACTGTCGTATGCTACGGATCTCTTCATTGAACCCTTATCTCATCATCGAGTCATAGCTGGGCTGTAATTTATCTAGAGGAGATAACATTTTTCATAACAATCATTGATCCAAGAGAATAGGTCATTCTCTATTATCCGATGACTAGTCTGCCACCAAGATCAAGACTGCTACTTGTTATACCATGATTGCTTATACCGAGAATGGATAATCTTTAGTTCCGCGGTTCCTTAACCTATCCGAGGACGCAACCTAACTCTAGATCTATCCCACATAAAATGCAGATTCATTTTCTTTATGAAACAAACTTGACTGCGGTTCCATTGCCTTGACTGCAGCTTCATTATCCTTATTGTGGCTCCATATTCATGACTGCGGCTTCGTTGTCCTGTGCTCTGCGTAGAAGTGTCTTAATGACCAGCGTATTAGGCTTCCATAATTGTGCATATATATATCTGTGTATATGACTGCGTGGATGTCTTCATTGCCTGCTCAGCGTATAGGGTTTCCTTAACTGTGAGTATGACAGCGTATAAACTGCGTGGATGTCTTTATTGCCTGTTTGCATATAGGGTCTCCATAACTGTGCGTATGACAGCGTATAAACTGCGTGGATGTATTCATTGCCTGCTCAATGTATAAGGTTTCCATGTTGTGCGTATATATTGCCTTCATGACAGCGTATAAACTGCGTAAGTATTTCCATCCATGCTGTGTTCCTTCCCTTACTACGGCTAGGTGTCTCCATTATAGCGTATAAGCTTAGGGCATCATCTACTGGACCCAACGTATCTTCTTGTGTGTCTCTCCTTCACCAAAAACCCAAGACGTGGTGAGGAGGAGATCACACATGAAGAGGTGTGCGTTACAAATGATTTCAAGTCCTCTATATTTATACCAAAAACGTATTTGATGAATAGACACGACTATTGGGCTTCTGAGCCTACTCAAGTTGTTGGCCAACTTGATAATAATTTCATAATCAAAATAAATTCATATCTCCATAAAATTATAAATACTTATCGGAATCGGATGATCTTTAGATCAATCCTACACCTCTCGATGAGAGGGATCCAACAAAAATATCAGCTGCTATAAATAAGCTGATCCACATGGAGTTTGGCCCTAGTTGCCAATTTTAACACTCCCTCTCAACTAGGGAGAACTCCAATTGCTGATCCATATGTCTGACTGTACTGTCTCTGCCATCATTGCCCTGCACTGCTCTGCTAGCTTTGCTCAACTCTGCTGGCTCTGCTCAGCTCTGCTCAGCTTTGTTAGCTCTGCTCTGCTCTATTGGCTCTACTCAGCTTTGCTGGCTCTGCTCTACTCAGCTCTGTTGGCTCTGCTCAGCTCTGTTGGCTCTGCTCTGCTCTATTGGCTCTGCTCTGCTAGCTCTACTCTGCTCTGCTCAACTCTGTTGGCTCTGCTCAGCTCTATTGGCTCTGCTCTACTTATCTCTGCTAAACCATGAAGAAGAAAAATTGATCGAGAATGTCTCATACCATTCTCCACTGACCCGAAGTCAATCTCAGACTGCGTACCACTGGTCCCAGACCAGTCTCAACCGACCCAAAGTCAATTCATAGTGGGTACAACTCCTACCACTAGTCCCAAACCAGTATCATCAGTCTTAGAGTGTGTACCACTAGTCCCAGACCAGTCTCAACCGACCCAAAGTCACCGTCATAGTATGTAGTATGTACCACTCTCACTGGTCCCAGACCAGTCCTCCACTGACCCGAAGTCATTCTCAGAGTATGTACCACTGGTCCCAGACCAGTCTCAATCGACCTGAAGTCAGCGTCAGTAGGTACAACTCCTACAGTTGGTCCCAGAACAGTATCATTGATCCCAGATCAATGAAGGTCATCCTAGCATAGGGAGTACAGTAGATACAGCGATGCGTCCATCGATACTACTATGGTCCCTATCCTCATTTCCCTACTCATTGATCAGATGAGAGGTACTTCCCATGAGTCCCAGACTGCATGGGTAGGATGCCTCGACAAGAGAACTTAATCAATCCCGTCCTCACAGGAGAACTAATCATCCTGCTACAAAATCTCCATGGAGAACACATCATCTAGGCCACAAGAGAGCTAATCATCCTGCTACATAATCATCATGGAGAACACATCATCCAGACCTCGCAGGAGAACTAATCATCCTACTACATAATCGTCACGGAGAACACATCATCCAGACCTCACAGGAGAACAAATCATCCTGCTACATAATCGTCATGGAGAACCCATCTTCCAGACCTCACAAGAGAACTAATCATCCTGCTACATAATCTTCATGGAGAACACATCATCCAGACCTCACAAGAGAACTGATCATCCTACTACATAGTGGTATCCAAACAGCTCATTGAAGAGCTTTCGTAACTAGACTACCTCTCAAGTAGCCATTTTAGCAGCAATATACTCTACCTCGGCGTTGCTCAAAGCCACCGACTTCTGCTTCCTGCTCATCCAGAATATCGAAGCAAATCCCAAGGAGAACCAGCACTTAGAAGTGCTCTAGTGATTCTCCACACTGCCTACCCACTCAGCATTCGAAAAATCATGTGGTTTCATATTTCTAGCAGTGTATCTCAGTCCATGAGAGATTGTGCCCTGAAGATATCTCAGAAGATTCTAGGCACCAATCCAGTGAAGCTCAACCAAATATGAGCTCACCATGCTAACTGCAAAACATATGTCCAGACGGAGGTTCACCAAGAACATCAATGCGAATGAGTTTATGAAACTCAGAGGCATTTCCCAAATCTGGTCCGACATCACTACCATATAACTACTGAAAGTTAAGATCCTCGAGGTAGTCACAGGCTTGCAATTTATCTTTCCACATTCCAAAACCAACTCCCTCTGTCTTCTACAAATTAGAGGGTCTGCACCTATCAAACACAAGTGCCAGTATGAGAGGTCTATCATCCACAACCTTCGAGTAATGGTTTGGATCGGTTTCACTCCTAGTGAATCTCATCTTCATCCGACAACTATCAATCCTCTCATACTACGCCCGGGGTGTTTTGCTTCAAGCCATAGAGGGCTTTCTTTCACCTGCATACGTGAGATTCCCGATCATGAATCTCAAACTCCTCGGGTTGTTCCAAACCTGTGGACCTGCTGCAGGAGGGGAATGGTCCCCCTCGTGAGATTTTCCTTCGGTATATTTCAGACATGTACCTTCATGCTCTTTTTGAATTCAAGTGTTCCTGTCACCATCTGACTTACAGACCTCCGATGTTGTGTCCATGGACATGGTCCCCAGTGGACTTCCTGCAACTTGATATAGCCCTGAACTCAAAAACATCTTTGAAAAATCTATTTTCAAACATGTACCTTTCCATCAATTAGTGCCACCCTATAACCTTTGACTTCCATTGCTGAAATGGACACCAGGTTCTTCTTGCGATCAGGTACATAAAAGAGATTTTGGGGTTCCTTGCTTTCTTTGAAGAGTCGACCATTTCCTTGATGGCCTGCATTACTAGTCATTCCTTTGATCATGGAAGATGTCCCTAGAATGATTGTTATCTTCATCAAGAGATGTGTCCCTGTCCTTCGGACACTCCTTCGCATGATGGCTGAACTTATTGCAACCAAGGCATCTGCCTTTCCTTCCACCCTTAGATCCGAGCTTACCAATGAAGTGATCTTTAAGTAGGCCATCAGAAACTTCCGCTTTACCATTCTGATAATATTCTTTGCTTCGACTTCACCTTAGGTGAATTATGAGGAACCCATTGATCCTTTTGTCTTGTCCCAACTGTCTTTGGTTATTGCTCTTTCACTCTTGCTTGGGCATTGTCTTCACCTCAGCTCTGATACCATGTTAATTTTAGGTATGTTCTATGCTAGAGCAATTTATTTTAATTTTCCGATATCTTTTCCAGATTAGCAATCACATCAGCATTAAAGTAAACTGCAGATAGAATATAAATATAAACCGCAGAAGACAAGCCAAGACAAGAGGACACAAGATGTGGCGCTAGCCAAGGACAAACCCCAATGTGGGGTCACCCTTGATCAATTCTTCTTATATGTTCTTCAAAGTTCAGCAGAGAAAGAGAGAGAGAGAGAGAGATAGGACATTTACAATAGAAGTCAACACTTTGACTTTTGATATCTGCATGAGATCAGTTGAAGACATATTCCTTCAACTGATTCTCTAAGTTGACTCCTTCACCTATCCATTTCGTCCATTTACTACACCTTACCGTGTAGCACCATCTCATCTGCTTTCATCATCATGTTGCCCATTATTCTGCATTTTCCATCATTATGCAGCCCTATTCATCATCATGCTGCTCATGCCCATTATGCTACATCATACATCATCATGTTGTCTCATCCATCAGCATGCAGTCTCATTGATGATGCCTCATACATCAGCATGCAGTCTCATTCATCATGTTGCCTCATACATCAGCATGCAGTCTTATTGTCTAATCATGTTGCCCTTTAGATCATCGTGATCATGCTACCCTTTAGATCATCGTGATCATGTTGCCCTTTACATCATTATGATCACGTTGCCCTTTACATCATTATGCAGTCCCATTATTGATCATGCTCATATACATATATATGAAACTTGTCACTATTCTTTTGAAACATGTTGAGACTGCCATATGCTATGGATCTCTTCATTGAACCCTTATCTCATCATCGAGTCATAGCTAGGCTGTAATTTATCTAGAGGAGATAACATTTTTCATAACAATCATTGATCCGAGAGAATAGGTCATTCTCTATTATCCGATGACTAGTCTGCCATCGAGATCAAGACTACTACTTGTTATACCATGATTGCTTATGCCGAGAATGGATAATCTTTAGTTCCGCGGTTCCTTAACCTATCTGAGGACGCAGCCAAACCCTAGATCTATCCCACATAAAATGGGGATTCATTTTCTTTATGAAACAAACTTGACTGCGGTTCCATTACCTTGACTGCAGCTTCATTATCCTTACTGTGGCTCCATTATTATGACTGCAGCTTCCTTGTCCTGTGCTTTGCATATAAGTGTCTTAATGACCAACGTATTAGGCTTCCATAACTGTGCGTATATATATCTGTGTATATGAATGCGTGGATGTCTTCATTGCCTGCTCAGTGTATAGGGTTTCCATAACTATGCGTATGATAATGTATAAACTGTGTGGATGCCTTTATTGCTTGCTCAGCATATAGGGTTTCCATAACTATGCGTATGATAGCGTATAAACTGCGTGGATGTATTCATTGCCTGCTCAGTGTATAAGGTTTCCATGTTGTGCGTATATATTGCCTTCATGACAGCGTATAAACTGTGTAAGTATTTCCATGCATGTTGTGTTCCTTCCCTTACTGCGGCTAGGTGTCTCCATTACATAGTATAAGCCTAGGGCATCATCTACTAGACCCAACGTATCTTCTTGTGTGTCTCTCCTTCACCAAAAACCCAAGACGTGGTGAGGAGGAGATCACACATGAAGAGGTGTGCGTTACAAATGATTTGAAATCCTCTATATTTATACCAAAAACGTATTTGATGAATAGACACGACTATTGGACTTCTGAGCCTACTCAAGTTGCTAGCCGACTGGATAGTAATTTCAAAATCAAAATAAATTCATATCTCCATAAATACTTATCGGAATCAGATGATTATAGATCAACCCTACACCTCTCGATGAGAGGGATCCAATAAAAATATCAGTTGCCATAAATAAGCTGACCCACATGGAGTTTGGCCCTAGTTGCCAATGTTAACATTCTCCCTTAGCCATATTCCTTGGGCTCCTTTGATGAGCTCTTGTGACTGCGTTAGGGTTGCCTTTAGGTCTGCGTTAGGGCTGCCTTTAGGTCTAGGTTAGGGCTGCCTTTAGGTCTGCGTTAGGGCTACCTTTAGGACTGCGTTGGGGCTGCCTTTAGGACTGCATTGGGGCAGCCTTTAGGTCTGGGTTGGGGCAGCCTTTAGTGACAGCATTTTAGACTTCCCTTTGACAGCGTCTAGGGCTTCCATTGACAACTATAGACACCCTCTCCTTGTTGCTAGAAGAGTCGCCTCTTGACTGCATATAAACCTACATAGAGTCTTCTCCTTTTGATTACGTCTAGGGCTAGGGCATCTCCTCTAGGGCGGCTCCCTTAGTCTTCTTTCCTCCAATGTCTAGGGCTTCCACTCCTAGACTTCTCTTCCACTAAAACCCAAGACAAGTGGAGAGAAATCAAGATAGAAGTGTGTGTGAAATGGCTCTCAAGTCATATCTTTTTATACTAAAACGTTGAGCAGATGTGGGGTTTATTTGGTTGCTGGCCAACCTTGACGAATTGTCTTATAACACAAATAAATTCATAACTCCATGAATACTTATCAGAATCGGATGATCTTTAGATCAATCCTACATCTCTGAATGAGAGGGATCCATGAAAAATATCAGTTGCCATAAATAAGCCCATATGGAGTTTGGCCCTAGTTACCAATTTTACCACTCCCTCTCAACTAGGGAGAACTCCATCCGTTGATCCATCTGTCCAACTGTACTATCAGTGCCCTGCACTACTCGACTCTGCTCTGCTCTGCTTAACCATGAAGAAGAAGAATTGGTCGAGAATGTCTCATACCATTCTCTACTGACCCAAAGTCAGTTCCATATGAAGAGAGTGTGTCATATCACTCTTACTAACCCAAAGTCAGTTTTATTGATCCCAGATCAATATCACAAAAGAGTGTCTCAATATCACAAAAGAATGTTTGCGTGTACATC
The DNA here is from genome assembly GCA_000404065.3 of Pinus taeda. NCBI lineage: Eukaryota > Viridiplantae > Streptophyta > Pinopsida > Pinales > Pinaceae > Pinus > Pinus taeda. Next base: position 29,900 of record APFE030096290.1, on the reverse strand, counting down.
AGTCTCAATGCGATGAAGCCTCCTCGCTCATCGACATACCATATCCCAGATAAGGTAGTATTTGATGTCTATATGATGGAGCAATTATAGAATACGGGATTCCTCACTAATCGAATACCCCCCTGGTTGACACAGAAGATCACGGTAGTATCCATCATGTGTACAAACAGCTCACTGAAGAGCTTCGGCAACCAGGCAGCTTCACACGAGGTCATACTCGTAGCTATGTATTCAGTCTCAGCAGTGCTCAAAGCAGTCGTCTTCTGCTTCCTGCTCATCCAAGATATTGAGCAGAATCCAAAGAGAATCAGCACTCAGAAGTGCTCTTGAGATCGTCCATAGTACCTGCCTAGTCAGCATTCGAATAATCATGCAGCTTCATATTTCCAGCGGTGTATCTCAATCTATGAGAGATTATGCCTTGAAGATATCTCAGAAGATTCTTGGCACCAATCCAGTGAGGCTCAACCATATATGAGCTCGTCATACTAACTGCAAATCATATGTCTAGACGAAAGTTTACCAAGAACATCAACGCGGATGAGTTTATGAAACTCAGAGGCATTTCCCAAATCTGGCACAGCATCACTACCATATAACTTCTGAAAGTTAAGATCCTCGAGGTAGTCACGGGCTTGCATTTTACCATTCTACATCCAGAATCCAACTCCCTCTTACTTCTGCACCTGTCAGAAATAGGTCGTCCTCAAAAGGTGTCAGTATGAGAGGTCTATCATCCACAACCTTCGAGCAATGGTTTGGATCGACTTCACTCCTAGTGAACCTCAACTTCATCAAACAGCTATAAATCCTTTACGCCCGAGGTGTTTTGCTTCAAGCCATAGAGGGCTTTCTTCCACCTGTATACATGAGATTCTCGATCATGAATCTCAAACTCCTCGGGTTGTTCCAAACCTATGGACCTGCTATATGAGGGGAATGGTCCCCTTGTAAGATTTTCCTTCGGTACATCTCAGACATGTACCTGTTACCATCTGACTTGCATCGGGTAGGGCCCCATAAAGTAGACCTCCGGTGCTATAGATGAGATGTGTTAACTGACATGGTCCCCAACGGACTTCTTGCAACTTGATACAAATTGCCAACCTTAAACTCGTGAGTAAAAGCATATTTGAAAACTCTATTTTCAAACACGTACCTCTCCATCGATGAATGCCACCCTGAAACCTTTGAATTCCATTGGCAAAATGGACACCAGGTTCTTCTTGCAATCAGGTACATAAAGAGATTCTCGTAAATGAATCGAGTTACCCTCATTCAATTGAAAGGTAACATTCCCTACACCCTTTCCGAGATAGGTGGCATCGACTCCAAGTATAATCCTACGATTATTTCCATCTCTACCAAATTAGAGAGATCACCCTTCTATCCGATGAAGTGCCTTGAAGCACTACAATCAATAAGCCAGATTCCCACAGAATCTGAAGGAGAGGGCCAATACAAGATAATGCTTCTTTATCTTATCAAAAACAACATTTGATTCTTCATAACTGGGGTTCCTTGCTTTCTTTGAAGAGTCGATTGTTTCCTTGATGACCTGCATTACCTATCATTCCTCTGATCATTGAAGATGTCCTTGGAATGATTGTTATCTTCATCAAGAGATATGTCCCTACCATTCGGACACTCATTCACATAATGGTCGAACTTATTACAAACAAGGTATTTGTCTTTCTTTCCACCCTTAGATCCAGACTTCTCATTGAAGTGATCTTTAGGTGGGCCATCCGAAGCTTCCGCTGCGCCACTCTGATAGAATTCTCTGCTTCGACTTCACCCTTGGTGAATTTGAAGAGGGATGAGGAATCCATTGATCCTTTTGTCCTTTCCCAACTGTCTTCGGTGATTGCTCTTTCACTCTTGTTTGGGCTTTGTCTTCACCTCAACTCTGATACCATGTTAATTTTTAGTATGTTCTATGCTTAGAGCAATTTATTTCAATTTTTCACAATTATCTCAATATATTTTCCAGATTAGCAATCGCATCAACATTAAAGTAAACTACAGATAGAACATAAACATAAATCGTTGAAGACAAACCAAGACAAGAGGACACAAGATGTGGCGCTAGCTAGGGACAAACCCCAATGTGGGGAAACCCTTGATCAATTCTTCTTATACGTTCTTCAATAGTTCAGCGGAGAGAGAGAAAGAGAGAGAGAGATAGTACATTTACAACAAAAGTCAGAACTTTGACTTGACTAGATAAGAACATAAATCATCTCTAAAAAGATGATACATGAGGTCAGTTGAAGACATGTTGCTTCAATTGATTCTCCAAGGTGACTCCTTCACCTATCATTGTGCTGCATCTTGTCATCATGCTGCACCTCACCGTGTTGCACCATGTTGCACCTTATGCTGCACTGCTATCCCGATGTCCATGCTGCACCATGCTACACCATGCTATCCATGTTGTCCATGCTTGCCATGCTGCACCATGTTGTCCATGCTTGCCATGTTGCACTATGCTTGCCATGCTGCACCATGCTTGTTGCCGTCCATGCTTGTTGTCCCATTGTGCCACTGTACACAATGTTATTGTTGTCCAATTATGCCACTGCTGCACAATGTCATTGTTGTCCCATCATTGTTCTGTCTCATCATGTTGTTGTCCCATCATTCTTCTGTCTCATCATGTTGTTGTCCCATCGAACATTGTTGCACAATATCATTATTGTCCCATCATTGTGCTCTCCCAACATCTTAGCAGCACCATGTAGCCCAGCTGTCCCATTTGTCTTACCATACCTTGTTGTTGTCCCATGTGTCCTTAGCATACCTTGTTGTTGTTTCATGTGCCCTTAGCATACCTTGTTGTTGTTTCCATATAGTTACCTTTCTCCCTTAGCTGAGTTCCTTGGGCTCCTTTGATGAGCTCTTGTGATTGCATTAGGGCTGCCTTTAGGTCTGCGTTAGGGCTGTCTTTAGGTCTTCGTTAGGCCAGCCTTTAGGACTGCGTTAGGGCAACCTTTAGGTCTGCGTTGGGGCAGCCTTTAGTGACAGCATTTTAGACTTCCCTTTGACAGCTATAGACACCCTCTCCTTGCTGCTAGAAGAGTCTCCTCTTGACTGCATATAAACCTGCGTAGAGCCTTCTCCTTTTGACTATGTCTAGGGCTAGGGCATCTCCTTTAGGGCGGCTCCCTTAGTCTTCTTTCCTCCAATGTCTAGGGCTTCCACTCCTAGATTTCTCTTCCACTAAAACCCAAGACAAGTGGAGAGAAATCAAGATAAAAGTGTGTGTGAAATGCCTCTCAAGTCTTCTCTTTTTATACTAAAATGTTGAGCACATGTGGGGTTTATTAACTTTATTTGGTTGTTGGCCGACCTTCACAAATTGTCTTATAACACAAATAAATTCATAACTCCATGAATACTTATCGGAATCGGATAATCTTTAGATCAATCCTACACCTCTCGATGAGATGCATCCAAGAAAAATATCAGCTGACATAACTAAGATGACCCACATGGAGTTTGGCCCTAGTTGCCAATTTTAACACATAGGCCGGAAGCCCATTCGGGAAGTCAGGGGATTGATAACAGAGGTAAGCCCAACACTTTGGGTCCATTTCCGGGAGGTTTTACAGGCAGATTCCAGTAAGCCGAATTTTGTAGTTGCATCTGAAGCTAGGCTCCAAGGGGGTCAAATTTCAGAAGCCTAAACCAGCCAAATTCCTTTGTGGGTTTCTCTAGGTTTTCTGAGAGGAGTTCGTGGTTAAAATTTCATAATTTTTCGGATGTTATTTGGGCCTAAAATCCTAATCCTTATAATCGAGAGAATTGCTAGTTAGTTGGGGAAGTCGCACCATTTTGTGGGTTCGACTTTGGCTCAGAGATAGGCCAAACCCTTTCTAGGTTTTCGTGGGTTTTGGTCAAGGAACTTGAGGTTAAATTTGCAGCATTTTATGAGCATCAGAGGTGGAGTTTCTTGCAGTCCCTTTCCAACCAACATTGTAGTTTTCTAGGCAGCGTAGAGCATTAGAGGAGTAGTCATTTCCAGCATTTGAGATCATTGTATTATCCCCTAGGTTCTGTCGCTTGCCATTGAGGCAAGCCCAGGTTCATTCCTCAATATTATTGTACTTTCTCCATTGATTAATAAAATGGCTCAGCTGGTTCTTACTTTTGGAGTTTTTATGACCATTTGTTAATTGTTTAAAATTTATGTGTTGTAAATTGTTTTTGCCTTGCATATCATTGTTTATTTAAGTTTGGAACATTACATTTCACCACTGAAACCAATCAAAGAAAAAAGGGCCTGAAAACGCTCTGAGCCTCAGCTCACAATTCAGAAAGATCAACAATTCATCATGAGAAAAATGATTCTCCTCTCTCTTATTTATATATTCCCTTTGGGGTCTCTTATCCCAATTTTTATTTGAGGGGCTAACAAGTTTCCTCCACTTTACCCCAAATTTGGCTTTTATTACAAGTTTTCCTCCAATTACCACTGTTTACAAAATGTTACCCCAATAACATTGAATAATGGGTTTCCACCTTTATAAATGTTGAAAATAGTAGCAAGAAAGGTTCCTTGATTTATGCCCTAATCAAAGGGACCTCAACGAGTTCTTCCTTAGCATGCTCAAATTCTTATAAGTTAGGAATCAATTCCTACAAGTTAGGAGTTAATTCCGATAAGTTAGGACAATTTCCTAAGATTTAGGATAAGTCCCTACAAATTAGGACAAGTTCCTATAATTTAGGATGAGTTCCTAAAAGTTAGGATGAGTTATGAAGCAATTGACTAATATGCAAAATTGGAAGGTCAAGTTTCTTGTCTTCTGGTGCAAGTTAATTTGGGAAAAGGACAACTGACTGAATCTCAAGTTCTAGAATTGAGATGAGATGAGTTCCATGAGTTAGTTCAACTTAGTTAACTCAATCAATCACAAAGTCGAGTTTCTTGTCTTCTGTTACAAGTTAATTTGGGAAAAGGACAAGTGACTGAATCTCAAGTTCTAGAATTGAGATGAGATGAGTTGCATGAGTTAGTTCAACTTAGTTAACTCAATCAATCACAAAGTCAAAATCAATTCCTAAAATATAATTTTCCGGATTTAGCCATTCAAATTGTTTTAAGAGGAATGAAGGCACAAGTTTGTGTGTGAGCTTGTGAGAGAGCGTGTGCAAGAGGGAGGCTTGTGCGAGTTGATAAAGGGGAGAATTGCCTTGGGAATGCACTAGGAAATAGGAGGAAATTCCTAAGAAATAGGAGTTCCTCATGCGCTTGGAAATAGGAGGCTATTTTCGGGATTTGCGCAAGGATTTTGGAACTCATTTAGGCAAGGCAAGAACGCAAGCACATCAGGGGTCTTGCAGATTGTTTCAAGCTTAGTTCAAGTAGGGAGATCATTGTATTCTCTATTGAAGGAAGAGCGTTTTGTAAGATATCTATTTCTCATTCTTCTATCAATAAAATTCTCAAGCAAGCAGACGGTTTTCGCAGTTGGGTTCCTTAGAAAAATTGTGTTTTTGATATTGCGTCATTGTGTTATTTTTGTTCCTATTCTGTTGCAAATTAAGTAGAGAATTTTTTATCTTAGGAATAGAAACTAGTTTTCAGAATTGTTCATTAAGCAGTTGCAGAATTTCAAGGAAATTCTACATGGTGTCAGAGTCGTGAATGGTGAGGGACTGATCTAGCACAAGTAGCATGTTGGAAGTAACAGTGAAGAGGTTTGTTCATAGAAGTGTTTGAACAACAGTATTGTGGGCCCCAGTTTAGAGGTTTGAAGGATGAAATCTGTGATGAAAGGGTTGGTCGATTTAGGCTCTAGGATCAGCATTCTTAAGTGAATAAACGGTTGATAAGAGGGCAGTTCTAGAAGTCCCTAAGAGCAGTGATGATGGAGCAACCATATTAGTGCTAGTGGGCAGTTTGTTGAAGACCCTAAGAGTTGACGATCTTGGAGGAGCAAGAGAGTAGCTATTGGCCAGATTTGTTTGAGACAGGTGCAACCTTGAGCAGCAAGGCAGGGGGAGATCAGAGTAGAGAAGTGGTGGTTGAGAGAGAGTAGGATAGAGCTCTCAAGATGGAGCCTCAGCAAGTATCTCAGTTTGAGTCTATGCTAGTTGGCAGTTGGGTCGACCAACAGGATGATAAGGAGCATAGCCCAAGGCGAGTGGAGGCAGCCACTCAGTTAGAGACTCCCAATATAGGGAGAGTTCAAGCCAAGTGGGCAAGGAATTTGGTTAAGGGAGATCAGAAGAGAGTTGAATCTTCTAGTATCACTTCCAACCAGAGGAAGCAGGCACAGAGGTACGGTACATGGCACTTATGACTAAAGTGATGGACTCGCAGAACATGGTGGGAAAGAACAAGTCTTCAAATCAGGGTCCACAGAAGAAAGCAGGGAAGTCTTCTAGTTCAGAGGGAGTAGCTGTAGCAATAGAGTACATGGTAGTGTTGGAGATAGATCCAGGTGGACAAGATTCTTCTAAAAGCACCTTCCTCGCTAAGAGGGAGTGTTGAAAATAGTTGTGAGAAAGGTTCCTTGATTTGTGCCTTAATCAAAGGGACCTTAATAATTTCTTCCTTAGCATGCTCGAATTCTTATAAGTTAGGAATTGATTCCTATAAGTTAGGAGCTAATTCTTGTAAGTTAGGACGAATTCCTAAGATTTAGGATAAGTCCCTACAAATGAAGACGAATTCCTATAATTTAGGATAAGTTCCTAAAATTTAGGATGAGTTATGAAGCACTTAACTAATGTGCAAAAGTGGAAGGTCAAGTTTCTTGTCTTCTAGTTCAAGTATATTTGGGAAAAAAACAAGTGACAAAATCTCAAGTTCTAGAATTGAGATGAGACGAGTTGCATGAGTTAGTTCAACTCAGTTAACTCAATCAATCACAATATCGATTCCTACTATATAATTTGCCAGATTTAGCCATTTGAATTGTTTTAAAAGGAGTAACGAAGGCACAATTGTAATCATTCTTGAGCACAAGTTTACGTGTGAGCTTGTAAGAGAACGTGTGCAAGAGGGAGGCTTGAGCGAGTTGATAGAGGGAAGAATTGCCTTGGGAATGTGCTAGGAAATAGGAGGAAATTTCTAAGATATAGGAGTTCCTCATATGCTAGGAAATAGGAGGCTATTTCCAAGATTTGCACAAGGATTTTGGAGCTCATTCGGGCAAGGCAAGAAGGCAAGCAGATCAGGGGTCTTGTAGATTGTTTCAAGCTTAGTTCAAGTAGGGAGATCATTGTATTCTCTATTGAAGCAAGAGTTTTATAAGAGATCTTTGCTCATTCTTCTATCAATAAAATTCTCAAGCAAGCAAAGGGTTTTCATAGTTGGGTTCCCTAGAAAAATTGTGTTTTTGATAGTGTCTCTATGTTATTTTTGTTCCTATTCTGGTGCAAATTAAGTAGAGAAAATTTGGTGTCTTGTGAATATAAACTAGTTTTTTGTATTGTTCATTAAGTAGTTGCAGAATTTCAAGGAAATTCTACAATAAATGAGTATAGCTTATAGAGTTGGATAGGTTATTTCGTCCTCCTTGAACCATTTAATTAGAAGAAGACATTATACCTATTGCCCATGAAATTTTTATACCCAACTCTCCGGAAATATATTCATTTTGTCGATGACCGCAAAATATTGTCTACATAATGAAAATAGGAAAATAGCTCCCAAAAAAGGGGGAGGGCGGGAGAAGGTCTCATATTAATGCCAAAGGTTCAGCCAATGGAGCCTTAATTCACTGATGACGTGAAGTTGACAACTGCCAAGTCATGTGTGAAGGTAACATTCTCGCCATGGTCTGCCCCACATGCATGGCATGAGTTTGAAAGGGAGGAGGCTCGATACAAGCTCTGGGCAATTTTTCCACAATAGATGTCCCTCAAAGCCATCACCTAGACCAAAGGAAGTTTGCTCTTTGCAGTGTTGCATATCCAAGCATACTTCTCGGAACACTTTAAAAAATAAAATAAAATTGTAAAGCCTTCTTTAATCAAGGGCAATAAAACGTAGGTGGTTGGAAACCTTGATGTTGATAGATAGACCACTTAGGGATGAATGCATGCATTGTAAGCTAGATATACATCCCTAGAGTGGATTGGTTGGCCTTGACAGCATTTTGTCATAGCGGTGTTTCTGATGAACCACCACAGCCATTGCTTAGTCTACTTGCTTTGATTGCGTGAACCAACATTCAGGCATGATAACATGTAAAATTTGCTAATTTGTGGTACCCAAATGACTACCACTTAACCTATAACCACAAGCCATGTTGGGAGCTTTGGTATTCTTGTGGACTAAATTACAAACCCATGGCCAACCAAACAACCAATCAATCTAGAATACAAATTCGTAATTATGAAGGAGAGCTCAATCAATTGATATGTTTAAAGTTAATCAATCAATTGATCCAATAAAACAATCAATCAATCAAAAATGCAAATTCCTAGTTGAGAAGGAGAGCTCAATAAAACAGTGATTGTGATAGAGCTGTAATATCCCTTTTGAGGGATATCCCTCAAACACAAGCAAATTCCAATCAGAGATGGACTGGGAGGGCGTTTACCAGATATGTCGCCTCTGGAGAGAGGACGAGATCTGGAGGCTTCTTGGCCCTTTCCAGACTCTATCTAATAGTATAGGAGTAAAACACACAATTGGTATAGTAGCCGAGAAGCTCAAAGAGATAAAAATCACAGTAGTGCAACATACAATAATGTATACATGAAATATAAGCAGATACTCAAGAAATGCAGAGAGAAATGCTAAGCCATTTTCTTATTCTGAGTAATGGACCAAGTACAAGAGGTGATCAGAAAGATGGCACCTCGACTTGCACAAGGCAAGTGAAGAAATACACCCAGAATGGTAAGGAAATGGCCTCTCTCTGAACTGCGTCCAAGCTGCCGGAGAACTGTTGTGTTGCTGCTACTGCTGGAAACAAGTGAGGATTTGGGGTTGTTCCCCTCCTCGGAAAATGTTGAAACTCTGGAATCAGCCTCTGCTCAATAAACCCAAAAAAGCCCAGAAAATTTTTGTAAAATAACTGACCCCCGAAAATCACCCCCTTGGGGATCTACGCTATCCCTCAAGGCTCTGTGCTGCCCCTGAAGAGAATCCTCCAAAACTCTACCCGAGACTCTACCAAAATCCTCCAATATGCAAGGGTTGATCCCTTGCTCAATCTCCAAGCTCAAATCCTCCACATAAACCCAATCCGGAGCTCCTACCAAAAGAGACTGCATCCCCCTCTCTCAAGACTGCGCAGTCATCAAAATGCTCAGCTCCTCCTCAACTCGAAAAATTGATCCTCCTGCAAAAGACTAATGAAACTACCTTGCCCGAGCAGGCATTCGAAGTCCCCCCGGGCTAAGGGTGAGATCTCCGAACGGAGACACTCGATGCACTAAACAGTGCTGCAGACAGGCTAAACAGCCAGCATGCTCTAAGTCGAAGTGACTAGCTCAAATGCAACATAATCCAATACCAAAATGAGGAGACTCCTCTCTCCTTTATAGCATTGGCCTCTCTCAAAACCCGAAGGCCCACCTCCTCCAATGTAGCCTCTCTCTTGCCACGTGCTCCTCTCCATCTGCGCAGTCCCTCCAAGTGTCTATGTGGGCCCTTTCTCTACGTGGTCCTTTGGCCCCCTTGGCTCCCCTTTAAGTTACAACGCTGTTCTACTAGGGAGTGACTTTATTCCAAAAAGTGAGTTATGTCCCCCTTTCCTCACCTTTTTATTTATAAATAACTATAGAAGGCAAAATTGAGCAAAACCGAATATTCCAATTAGCCATGGCTAATTAGGAATATTACAAGAGCTCACCTCCATCTATGAGGCAATCTCTGATATCTAAGAATAAAATGCACCAATTCAGTCTCAACAGAGGATAACAATGTACTCCCTCTTACCCATGTTTCCACATATGAGAATGGTACTTCCATGATGACTTTACCAGGCCAGGTTATAAGAATATACCTGGGATTCTATTGTCCATGAAATTTATATACCTAACTCTCAAGAAACACATTCATACTGTCAATGACCAGAAAACAATATCTACATTATGAAAATAAGAAAATAGTTCCCAACAAAAGGAAGAGGGTAGGACTAGGAGAAGGTCTCATAGTAATGCCCGAGACTCAACCAACAGAGCTTTGATTCACTAGTATATTAATGCCCAACGCTCAGCCAATAGAGCTTTAGTTCAGTGGTATATTAATGCCCGAGGCTCAGCCAATAGTGCTTTGATTCACTGGTGAGGTGAAGTTGGCAACCACTAAGTCATATATCAAGGTAACATTCCCACTATTGTCTGTCCAACTTGCATGGCATGAGTTTGAAAGGGAGGAGGCCTGATGACAGCTCTGGGCAATTTTGCCAGAAGAGATACCCCTCAGAGCCAGCACCTAGGCCAAAGGAAGTCTGCTGTTTGTAGTGTTGCATATTTGAGCATGTTTCTTGAAGCATTTTAAAAAATAAAATCAAATTGTGAAGCCTTCTCTATTCTAGGTGGCCGGAAGCCTTGCTATTCATAGATAGACCATCACTCTTACGGATGAATGCATGCATTGTAATGTAGATATAATCATATACATCCACTATCATGGAGTGGATTGATTGGCCTCGACAGCATTTTCTCATAGTCGTGTTTCTGATGAAGCACCACAGACATTGCTTGGTCCACTTGCTTTGATTGCATGGACAACCATTCAGGCATAAGAATGTGTAAAATTTGCTAATTTGCACTACCAGAATGACTACCACTTAACTTATAAGCACAAGTTAAGCTGGGAGCTTTGGATTCTCGTGGGCTAAATTACTAACCCACTGCCAACAAAACAACCAATCCACCTATAATGCAAATTCATAGTTAAGAAGGAGAGCTCAGTAAAACCCAAATGTGTCAAAAGTTAATCGATCAATTGACCCAACAAAACAATCAATCAATCGAAAATACAAATTCGTAGTTGAGAGTGAGAGCTCAGTAAAACTGTGATTGTAACAGAGCTGACCTACATGTATGAGGCAATCTCTCGTATCCGAGAATAAAATACACCAATTCAGTCTCAACGGAGTATAACAATGTACTTCCACTTACCCATGTTTCCACAGATGTGAATGGTACTTCCATGATGTCTTTACCACGCCAAGTTATAAGAATATGCATAGGATCCTATTGCACATGAAATTTCTATACCTAACTCTCAAGAACATGTTCATACTATCAATGACAAGAAAACAGTATACTGTATCTACATTATGAAAATAGCCCCCCAAAAAAAGGGAAAGGTGGGTGAAGGTATCATATTTATGCCCAAGGTTCAGCCAACAGAGCCTTGATTCACTGGTGAGGTGCAGTTGACAACTGCTAAGTCATGTACCAAGTTAACATTCTCACTATGGTCTGCCCCACTTGAATGACATGAGTTTGAAAGGCAGAAGACCTGATCAAGCTCTGGGCAATTTGGGCAGAATAGATGCCCCTCAGAGCCAGCACCTAGGCCAAAGGAAGTCTGCTCTTTGCAGTTGCATATCCGAGCATGTTTCTCGAAGCACTTTAAAAGCAACAAAAACAGGTTGTAAAGTTTTCCCCAATCAAGGGCAATAAAGAATGGGTGGCTGAAAGCCTTGCTGTTGATAGATAGACCATCAATATTAGGGATGAGTGCATGCGTTGTAAGGGAGATATGCATCCTCTATTATAGAATGGATTGGTTGCCATTGACAGCATTTCTCATAATCGTGTTTCTGATGAACCACCATAGCCATTGCTTAGTCTGCTTGTTTCGATTGTGTGGACAAACACTAAGCCATAATAATGTGTAAAATTGTGGTAGTCATTGGGTAAAATATGATAATTTGCGATACCAGAAGGAAATGGTTGAAGGAGATGAGAACCACCAATATGCGCTGGAAGGCGATTGCGAATTGTTATGGAGTTTGTAGTACCTACTGCTGCAGCAAATACAAAGAGCTGATGAAGAGGCGAGTATGATGAGATTGTCAGCGTCCTTAGAGCCGTTATATCAATGACATAACTATGATTCCGTTATCACACGCCTATTATTATTCTTGGTTCTGATTCATACTGGACCCTTATATTGTATTTATTATATTATTATTCTTGGTTCTGATTCCCACCGGACCCTTAGTGTATTTATTATACATGCCACAATGCATGGTAGTCGGTTTGTTTTTACCAAAAATTTATGGCATTTATTTACGACTTGAATTTTGTTATTTTTTATTTTTAAATTTTATTTATTTGTAAGAGGATTGGTTGAAGTCTTAATTTATTTATTTGTAATGGGATTAGTTTAAAGTTTTATTATGGGTTGTTTAGTAACACTCATTTATATTAGTTATTAATTTTTTGTTTTTAGTTTTATTTCATTTTTATTGAATTTTTTCTTTTTTCTTTTCTTTTCTATTGACTTGAATTTTCACAATATTTTCAATTTAAATGACTTATTATTATACTAAATATATTTTAAATAAATTAATTATAAACAATTATATATATTAAAAAAACACACACCCTGGATGCGGGTGATTGGACGGGTGTCAATGAGGAGCCACATGCCAGCCATGTGCTTCCTCGTGCCTAAGGCAAGCATTCAAAGCTCCCCTCGCCGCCATGGAATGTTGGTACAGAGCGAGAGGCAGGTATTCAATGCGAGGTCGGGTGAAAGGGCGAGACTGCAAACAACAGTTATGGCGAACAGGTTTTGAGGGGAGGACGGATTTGTTAAAAAGGGTGATGGATTGGGCTACAGGGATCATAATGTTGTATGCCGCTTTACTCTCCAGGCTATAGCTCCAGTTGGGTGGCATCTGCGTTCGGTTGAGTGGCATCTGCGTTCTGAAGGTTGTCTGCGTCAAGGTGGGTGGCATCTGCGTTCAGTTGGGTGGCGTCTGCGTTCAGTTGGGGGGCGTCTGCGTCTCAAGCCCGCAAATTTGGTTGGTGGCTGTCTTCAACCTTGCTTCAGCCCTGCTCTTGCAATTCTACAAGGCCCCGCTGCTCTTGCAAAGATGGTTCGAAGGAGAGGTCCTGCTCGAGGAAGACCGTCTCGTCCTCCATCCTCAAGGCCCTGCCTTCACTGCTGCCGCTGTCACTGCCATGGAGGGGTTCGGGCCACCCCCATCCAAGCTAGCCAATTCATGGATGCTAGCAGTTCTAATCCTGAACCAGCCCCTGCACCTGCATTCGGCTCCGCCATCTTCACATTCGGCAGTTCGATGGACAAACCCCGTATTAATGCACATGTCTTGGTTTTGTTCATCGAGGAATCCCAGGCAGATGAAGGACGTTCGCGCAGGTGGAAGCTCAGTCGAGGACGGGAAGAAACCTGTGGAGGCACCTAAGCAAGCTCCTAAAAGCCCTCAGGCTCAGAAGGCATCGACTTCCAAGGAGGACGATGAGGACGAATGGAACTCGCTGCGAGAGAAATACGGATGGTGTAGCGTGGTTGAGGAAAAGCCGGAGGAATAACCCTCAGCTGGCTCACATCCTCTTCATCCAGTTCTGTTCAGGTTCTGTCTTGGTTCATGGCTATGTTTTTAGTCTTTCAGTTTCAAGTCCAAATCTACATCTCGCTCTTGTTAATTTTGTAATGCATGTCACGCAAACCGTCGATAGTCTCATGAGGCCCCTCGTGGGCAGTACTGTTTTGTTCCTGAGCCCCTGCGTGGGCAGTTCTGTTTTGATCCTGTGCCCCTGCGTGGGACTAATCTGTCTGGTCTGGTTATTTTGGCCCTATATGAATTGCTCAAGTCTAGTTGCGAGGCCCCTGCGAGGGCAGGTTTTGTGCTGGGTAAGCCAAGTCCAAAGAGCCACAGTTGGCCTTGGACTTACTGATATCATGTCTGTAAAGTTTTACTGTACATAATACAATAGCATAGAATTACTGAGAAAAAAAAACACACACACACACACACATGTTTGTTAATATAAAAATATTAATTAATCATAGTTCTTAATTTTTGGTGGTGGCACTCAACAATACAATATTTTATTAATTGTTTTATTTTTGTGATGAAATTTTTGTTTTATTATTATTTTTATTTAATTAAGCAATTATTAAGCTAAGTGGCAAGTACTAGCTACTATGTAGCCATTATTCCTAGTCGCTTTACGAATTATTCCCAATGCAACCTGTCCAAAATTATTATGGATTTTATATATGAAAAGAGGCTAGAGGCTCCATAGGAATGTACCTATAGCATTGAATAAGACTTTTATTTGTGTTTTAAATTTCTTAATATGAAGTTACGATAATGGTTTTATGTTTTTTAATAACCAGTTATATTAAATGTTTTTTTATTAGTGATTTTATTTGTTTATATATTTCGTAATTTGCTCCCTGATCGGGTATGAGTTGGATCTAATGTGTACGCTCATCCGGGGGGACTGTGCGTGGGCGTAGATCGACATCTCGAATTATCCAGGAATTTGCTCAGGCGTATCATTCGGGCAGTTCTACCCCGATCAAGCAGCTCGTAGCAGATTGGGAAGAGAAGATTAAATGGACAAAGGAAAGTTTGGAAATTGATTTCGATGAGTGGCAAACTTTGATTCCTGACCTTGGCCATGCTTGTGGAAGATCCACTCAATATAAGCAAATGATTCACTTATATTGGATGATGAAGAGCCTTCTGGCTAAAGCCTTGGAGCAGTTTCCACCTGACATGCATTTGTACTCCCATGGACACTCAGATTATACCAAAGAGTTTCAAAAGATTCAATTCCAATTGCAGCGACAAAATGGACGCCTCAGTCGCATTGAGCAGCACATCATATGTATTTCCCACATGGAATTGTTAGGTTCCATTGTGAAGGACCCTACTCCGATTGATTCAACTGATAATGAGTAGAGTGACAATGCACCCTGGTTATAGTTTTGTATGAAGCGGTTTCAAATTTTTAGGCCTATTATCAGTTATGCTTATAAGTATCTAGCTAGTAGGAAGAAAAAAGACTCTAAAACATAGGAGTTGTCTATAATGCGACTTTTTGGAGATTCCGGTGACGGAATCCGGCGGAAGAAATGAGGTTAAATCTTGATTTTTAGCAGTTAAAATGGTTTTTTAACTGCATATTTGGATTCAGTGCCTTGAAAAACCCTTGGGAGCCATTGATTGTGCAGAAACTAGCTATCAAACTTGGGATTCCAATGAATTGCTGCCGGATTTTGACCAGAAAAATCCGCCAGAAAGGCTTTCAAAAAGTCGCGTTATAGACTACTGCTAAAACATATATAGTGCGGCTCACATGACTTATTTTTTTTGTTTCTGGATGGCTTATTTTGTTGTTAGGTGGCCAACGCAACTGGTTTCCCTCAGGGCGGGTTGGGACCACCTAACCTTCAGACATATGGATGTAACCTCCTTTTTTGATAGAAAATTAATGGAAAGGTCCTACCAAGATTTTATATATATATATATGCAATTAAATTAAACATTTTCGAAGTGATTTTTTCATATTAGCTTAGATTCATTTTAATTCCAAATTTACCAAAGGTCTACAAGGATGAAGTTGCTCAAGGTGCCAACCATTTTTTAATTATTTTTTTATTTAATTTTTTAATGTAAATTGATAACTCAAAATGTTTAATATAAAATTATAATATTAATTTTATTTTAATTAATTTTATTTATAAAATTTGGCCCAAGTCAAAATATTTTACACAACATAAAATAGGAGCACAAGGACATTACATTTCTTTATATTGGGTTAGTGAGTGCCTCTTCACACAAAAAAAACTTTTTCTTAATTTTAATTAATATATAAATTTGAAAATGGAATATTCTAATTGCTTGGAGAGGCACTTTACAACCTAGTATTATGGTGTGAGGGAGATGATGTCACAAAATGTTACATTTAAAAATAATAAAATATTACTTATATTAACAAATTTAAAAAATTTACTAATAACAAAAAAATCAATGTCAACAATGATTAAAATACTTCAATTTCCACCTTAATTTTACATCAAATTTTATATAGAGAGATAAATATTTTCAGTAACATACATATGTAATTATTTCACTACTTAATGTAGATTTGACAAATGGCATGTAAAATAATATTGTGAACACTACATGATATGTAATTCAGTTTATGTTGAGTTGACATGTAACATTTAAAACAAAAAATATATTAATTAAAAAAAAAAACTATTAATTATAAATAATATAAAGAAAAACAAAATAATCAAAATTAATTTTTTTCTTATATTTTCCACTTTCCATTGTGAATGGAGATGTGTAATGAATAAAGTTCGTATATAATATTTTAAAAATATTAATTTCAAAATACAAAGTGGTTTGTGCCCTAGCACACAATTAAGCAAAGTTATTCAGTGATAAGTTTCTACTTTTTTTTGCTATTGAAAAAGGAAGCAGACAGTTACAGATTTATGGTGACTCCCTCTTAGTTGTCAATTGGTTTAATGGATCATCCAAATGTCACATGCATAAACTCCGCCCATCGTTGGAGGAAGTGCTTCTACTAAAAAGAAACTTTGATCTAATATCATGTTGTCACATTTATAGGGAAAGGAATGTCATTGTTGATGCACTCTCCATTGGGGCACATGGAACATCATAGAACATAATGGCAATAAGCACTATGAATACTATCACAAATCGTTTATAGGTGATTTTCATTTGGTTGAAGCAGAGGACAGATGACACACAACTCATCACTTATTAATGATGATGGCAGTTTTTTCCTCATGTTATAGGTTATGTTTTCTCCATTATGCATACTTATATGACTCCGATATTGAATATATCCAAAAAGGTGTGAGGTATAAAAAGCAACCTAGACATGCTTTTTGTACTCTCTCTTTTTTGTGTGATGGCTACAGGATGATAACTCTTAAACACTGGAGAGAGGGTTTAGGGTTGAGGACAAAGAGCTAGGGTTTCAAGCTTCTGCAAGTGTTGAAATCCATGGAGGGGCACAAAGGGGGGAGCTCCACTCCCTCCTACAAGCATGCCGTGGCCATCCAAGGTAAGAAACCAATAAAAACGGCCAGAGGCCCTTCAAGAGAAGAGAAAAGGAACATGGAAGAGGAACAGGATTTAACCAAAACAAGGGAGGACAATAGAACAAAAGAAAATGAGGAAGAAGACAAGAAACAGGGAGCAAAAAACAAAGCACAAAAGGGGCCATGTAAACCCAAGGCTGAGGTTACACCCAAAGTAGTTTTAAATGATTCTGCTTTACAGGCGCACAGGGACCACATGCAGACCTATGCTATCATTTGTAAATTCATGGGATTATGGCCCACTTAAAAGGCACTACAAGCTTGGATTAAATATCACTGGAAACCAAAAGGAAGCATAGACCTACATCTTGGGTCAAAGGGTTTCTTCACTGTGGTCTTTACAAATATTGAGGATAAAGACAGGGTGTTTGAAGGAGGGCCCTACTTCTATGCAACAACAGGCCTCTACATGCGGTCGTGGATGATGAATTTTGTCCCGAAGCAAGAGACTTTCACTTCGGTCCCGGTATGGGTAAGACTCTACTCCCTACCTCTTGATTACTGGCAAACACAATCATTATCTGCCATAGGAAACAAATTAGGCTATTTTGTCAAAGTTTCTGAAGCCACCAGAAGGGAGAAATATACTTCCTTCGCACGAATATGTGTGGAGATGGATCTCTTTGGAGCTCTACCAGATGAGGTCATCTTGGAAGTTTTTGATGAAGAATGGGTGCAAACAGTAGATTATTATGAACATATTTCTTTCAGATGTCATAGGTGCCATGAGCATGGCACCTATTTAGAGATTGCCCTCTCAGTAAAATAGAGAACAAAAGTAAAGTTACCACAGTGAAAGACACTGAAAACTCTCACAAAGTGGGATATAGAGGAAAAGGGGGCAAAAGGGGGCCAAAGCAACATCAAACAGAAGGGCAACAGGCCAGTTTGAACAGGTTCCAAGTACTTGAAGAAGAGGAAGAGATAACAAAGGTAGATCATGTAATGGAAGGAAACCCAGGGGAGAAGGAAAAAGAAGAAGTTAGTGAACAAACATAGGATATTAATAAACAGAAAGAGACTATGTTGAGCGATGGAGAACTGGAAATGGACCAAGAAATGACCCAGAGTGAGATGGAAATGGAGGATCATGAACTGCAGGAGATTCTTAATAGAGAACACCTAGATCTGGAAGGGTTCTTGAAACAGGGGACCATGGGAGGGGAAGACTCACTACCTCAAGAAGATTTCAACAGAGTATAGCAGTTGTTCCTATGGAAAACTCAGGCTAAAGGGCTGGAAAGGCAAAGAAACAATGAAAGGCAGGGGAATGAAGGTGTGAAAACTATGAAAACCACACCAAGATTAGCTCCTAGAAACCCAAGAAAGAAAAGAGGCAGGAAAAAGCAGAATGAGTTATTGATGGAATGTGGAATTCTAATGATAGATTCAGCTAAGATGAAAGACCTTACCAGCTACTCCTTTACAAATCTTTCATAATGAAGTTCACATCTTGGAATATCAGAGGTTTGGGTAGTAAAAGAAAACAAAGAATACTTAGCAATAGAATGAAACAAGAAGCTTTGGATATGATCTTTATCCAGGAAACTAAATGTTCCATTCAAAAAATAAAAGAAATTCACAGCAAATGGCTTAATAAATTTGAGTTTCTAGAAGTCAAAGAAGATAATACAACAGAAGGCATACTCACTCTTTGGAACCCCCAAAAGATTGGCATAATAGATGCTGAGGCATCTAGGAATTATTTATCAGTGGTTATTCAGCCTGTGGGAGATAGGGAGACTTATCTGGTCATGAATGTTTATGGCCCCCAAACACTGGATGATAAACTTAAATTTCTTGATTCCCTTGTGGAATTAAGAGATAGACACGCGGGAGTACCATGGATCATGGGTGGGGACTTCAACATGATCAAATTACTTTCGGAGAAAAAAGGGGGAACCAGGACTTTAAGAAAAGACTCTATAGCATTTCAAACTTTTATAGATGATATGAATCTAGTTGATACTGATATGAGTAATGGCCTCTTTACATGGAACAATAAAAGAGGGGGAGAGTCTCAAGTAGCCTCAAAGTTAGACAGATTCATAATCCCATAGGACCTTATGCTCATCGACAAGGAAATGATAGCGAGAATTCTCCCCTTTGGAGGCTCGGACCATTGGCCTGTACAACTTGAGGTTCAGGGTATTGGTACCCCCAAGAACATACCTTTTAGATTTGAGAATATCTGGCTCACCCACCCAAATTTCATCAACAACATTGCAAAATGGTGGATAGAAGATCTACATATTTAGGGTACGAGAATGTTTCTGCTACACAAAAGACTAAAGCACATTAAGCTCAGACTTAAAGATTGGAACAAGAATGAATTTGGCAATATTTTTGAAGCGAAAAAAGTTGTTGAAGACAAAATGAACGAACTCAATCAAGCCCTTATCACGGAGGGCTTTGATAGAGTCATAAATGATCAAGTCATCAAACATCATCAAGGCTGGGAGAACTTATGTGAACAAGAGGAAATATTTTGGAGACAAAAGTCTAGAGTTCAATGGCTAAAAGAAGCGGAACGAAACACTAGATTTTTCCATAGATCCACCATGGCGAACATATATCAAAATAGGATCTCTTCAATCAAGGACGAGGGAGGTCATCTACTTAATTCCCATGAAGATATAGAAACTGTGTTAGTTTAGCACTTTCGAGGTATAGCAAAGGAAACCATTTTAGACAAAGATCATTTTATCAGGGACTTAACAAGGCATATACCTAAGCTAGTAATAAGAGAAGATAATTTCAATCTTAATAGACCAATGACTAAAGAGGAGGTTAGTGAGGTCATCAAAGAAATGTAGAATGGTAAAGCGCTAAGCCCTGATGGTTTCAATGTGGATTTCTTTAAAGCTTGCTTGAACATTGTTAAACAAGATATTCTGAATGTAGTGGAGGATTCCAGGATGAATAGAACCATTTTGAAGGTGCTCAATATTTCCTTCATCTTCTTGATCCCCAAACAAGATAATGCTTAGACTCCAGACAGGTTTAGACCCATATCTTTGTGCAATGTTGTGTACAAGATAATATCCAAAGTTGTTGCCAATAGACTCAAACCCCTTCTTCCTACTCTAGTTTTTGTGGAGCAATCAGGTTATGTGGAGGGTAGACAAATCCTCAATAACATCATTCAAGCACATGAGGTGGTGCATTCATTGTTAAGCAATAGGAAGGTCAGAATGATTATGCAATTGGACCTAGCCAAAGCTTGTGATAAGTTGAATTAGACCTATATCAGGAAGATCCTTCTAGCCTTTGGATTTGCTCATAATTGGGTAAGATGGGTTATGGCCCTGGTAACTTCTTCTATCTTTTCAATTATGGTTAATGGTTCTCCTTCCAAGACTTTTACTCCTTCAAGAGGCCTCAGGTAGGGAGATCCGCTCTCTCGCTTTCTCTTTATCCTCATGATGGAAGGACTTGGTCGGTATATCAAGCATGCGAAAGAAGTTGGTAACATCAAGGGTCTCCAACTTTTTGAGATTGGACAGGCTTTGACCCATCAACAATTTGTTGATAATACTATGCTGCAGGGAATCCCCACGGTCAAAGAAGCACTAGCTTATAAACAAATCCTGTGTGACTTTGCCATGGCTACAGGTATGGAAGTAAATCTCTCCAAATCTAATATTTTTTTCTTTAAAACTAATATTGCTATTCAGAGAAATATCTCCAGAATTTTGAGTTTCCAAAGGGATGTCCGTCCTTCCAAATACTTGGGAGTTCCTCTAACTGATAAACCTTTGCGCAAGAGCATTTGGGAGCCGATGATTAATAAGATGCACGATAAAATCAGGAAATGGACTATTAGATGTTTAAACTTGGTAGGTCGGTTGGTGCTTACAAAAGTTGTACTTCAATCAATCCCCGTCTTCATGCTTTCAGCCCTTCCAGATCCAAAAGGAGTTTTGCAACAATTTAGAACCATTCAAAGAGACTTTCTTTGGGGTAAAGGGGAGAAGAGAAAGAAATGGGCCTTGGTAGCCTGGGATAAGATTTACAAACCTGAAAACCATGGGGGTCTTGGAATGGATGATCCAGAAGTACTAAGCAAAGTTTTAGGTGCAAAATTATGGTGGCGTTGGGTAAAAGATCCAAAGGCTCAGTGGGCTAGAATTTGGAAAGAAAAATACGCTAGTACTTGGCAAGATAATGATCACATAAGGATGACTGGCATCATAAAAGGCTCCTACATCTGGCCTAGGAGAATAGAGGCTTAGTACAAAAAAGATAGCTTCTGGGAAATCAAAGAGGGAGATCTTGCTTTGTTTTGGGAGGATAAATGGCAACAAGAACCTACATTGTTAAGAGAGGACTTTCTGGACCTCAAGAAAGAAAATGATACCAAAGGGTTACTTAGGGTAAAAGACTTTTGGGATCAAACCAATAGTGAAGGAAAATGGAGAACTTGGAAGAATGTAGGCTACAGGGATGATAGCCCCTTGAAAGCAAAAGTTGAGGCACTTCTGACAATGTTGGACCAAAGGAAAAATTTAGTTTCAGAGGGGCATGACCAACTTAGATGGGGCAACAATAATGAAGGTACCTTCAATCTTAAGGAGGCAAAGCGTATAATTCTTGAGATGGACTCCAATGTACAGGACAGGGTCTGGCAGAACCTATGGAGACATCAAGGATGGATGAAAATCAAACTCTTCATGTGGCTAGTACATCATAAGAAAATTCTGACTTGGGAAAACATTCAGAAGAGGGGTGTTCTAGGACCTTCTAGATGCTAGCTCTATGAAGCCCAAGAGGAAACAATGGAGCACCTTCTCAATAATTGCATTTTCACCCCCAGGTTGTGGGATACTTTTGCCACAATTTTCCAACAGACATACAGGGACAAAGGAAGCATTATCAATACCCTAAATAACTGGAGACAAAACTTCTCTGATTATGGATTTCTTCGCTCAGCTTGGGCTTTAACTCCAAGCTTCATAATATGGAATGTCTGGAAAGAGAGGAACAACAAAATATTCAAAAATGAAAAAAGTTCCTCCCAACGCATTATTGAGCAAATCTTAAGACAACTTAAGGAGATGGTAGGTACTTTAGTGTGAACTTCCCCAAAGAATCCACCTTCAAAAGCTGAAATGCAAATACTTCTTCAGTTGGGTATGCAGGGGCTTATACCACAGGGCATGGATAGGAAGGTAATGAAACTGGACAATACGCAAGATTACCGACATCCTCCCTGCGAGGGTTTTTTGAAATACAACATTGATGGGGCCTCAATTGGCAACTCGGGTATTGCTGGTTTTGGAGGGGTGTTAAGGGATGAAAATGGTTGCATCCTTTTTATTTTCCATTGCCATTTGGGAAGAGCTACTAACAATATGGCAGAATTAATGACACTTTAGCAATGTTTAGAATTCCTGAAGTAGGATAATCTCCAGAATATAATAATTGAAGTTGATTCTGAGTTAATCATTAATTCGGTCAAGAGAATCTGTTGTGGCACGGAGCCGGAAAAAGTCTTAAAACACTGGAGGCTACTTTAGGTCTTTCAAAGGATTCAGTTTCACCTCCTACACTTATTTACCGTGAGTTTTACTCATGTGCGAAGGACGACAAATAAATTGGCGAACATTCTGACCAATCAAGGGGTGCTCTACACCAAAAGCAGGGTCAAGTTTAGTTGGCAAGAGATGCCTCGGAATAGATTAAGGGAGCAGTGTCTTGATCAGGTGGATGAGGATAGTATGATGTTTCAAAACAGAGCCACAGAGACGAGGTCTAGTTGATTTGGATTCATTATGAGGTGTTACTTCAAACGTGAGGTCATATTTGGGATGCAGGTCTCTGTCTGCTTCCTCAACCCAGGTAAGCGCAAACCCAGAAGTCTCGGGTGGAATTTGCTCGGTAGATGATGTTTCTCAGATGGACAACTGGACGGATGGATTTGCATCTCCCTTTGGTTTATGCACCCAAGGAGATGGGATGGTGCAAGGGGACGGAGTCTAGGCTTTCTCGGCAAACTCAAAACCCTTGCATTACTTTCTGCGGTGGCAATACCACTCTCAGGGTGGTTTCTAGTTTTTCGCATGCCCTTCGAGCCGGAAGCGGTATTTCGGAGTTGGGAGCGATTCTACTCACCAAGCAACACGGGGCCAAGGGAGGGGAGAGAATACCGCCCTCATTGCGCGGTAGTTATCGGTGCTTTTGGCTCGTGCGACATGATCCTCAGCCGTAGGATCAAGAAAGGTGAATCCATGGTCAAGAATAAGCGTGCATGTTGGTGGGTCCAGGTCGGTTATTGCGCGGTAATTCTCCGTGCTTTTAGGTCATGTGATATTATCCTCCGCCGTTGGATCTGGTGAGGAGAATCGACGGTCAAGGAAAAGTATGCAAGTTGGTGGGTCAGGGTATATTTTTGTGCATGTTGGTGGGTCCAATTCTTTTAACCTTTCACGAAATGTTTATTTTAAGATTTGAGTTACTACGAGTCTGTTGTTTGGGTCTTTAGGACCTAGTTGGTGAAGCTTTCACCTTGGTCTAAAAGGTTTATCTTAAGGTTGGTTGTATTTTATGTAATTTTACCCTTTGAACATTTTGAATAGAAGGCACGACTCTTGCATTAGCAAACAAAAAAATAACTCTTAAACATTGATGACTGAAAGGTTGTTAGAAAATGGTCTCTTTTGTTAATGCCTTCAGGCACCTACTACATGTAATTTCATTTTCATCAAAATAGAAATTATGATTTTTCCACGGGGAAAAACTTAAAAAATATCAAGAACCAATAAAAAAAAGAGGATTATAAATCTAATATTTCAATATACATGTTAATATATACATACATACACACACACACACACACATATATATATATATATATCGAGAGAGAGAGAGAGAGAGTATTTGGGACGGGCGCTGGTTCTCGAGAGAAGCAAGGGTTTTCTGAGAAGCAATACCTAGGTTTTGACGCAGATGGTTTTCAAAGGGGGAGGGAACGAGGCTCCCTCCTATTAGAATGTGGTAATGGATAAAGGGAAGGGGTTCGATGCAATATTTGGGGCTCAAGAAAATTTTATGTCAGAGAATGTCCAAGGTTCAATAGAAGTAGGTGGGAAAGGACAAAGAATAAAGGAAGACAAGGGCCCGACATGAAAGCAAATAGATTAGTAGCAACAACGAAAGTCAAAAGGCTCCATAGGGCCATGTAAGTAAAAAAAAATGATGATACCGACAACATTGATCAATGATCCTGAGACCCAAGCCTTCAGGGAGCATATACGGTCATATGCAATTTTATGGGTCTTTGGCCCACAGAAAAAGCCTTGTGTGATTGGATCAAACATCATTGGAAACCAAGAGGAGAAATACTCTTTGAAGACTTGCCTGTTGATGTAGAAGTTTCTTTCTTGCCTTCAACTTCACCCTTATCTAACTTGTTGACAGACCTTGATGCACTTGGGCTGTCAATAGCCTCCTTGGACTTTAATTTCTTCTGATGCTTCTCACTGCTTTCCTCTTTGTTGTCAATGTCCTTAGTGCACTCTTCTGGTAGGCCTTCCTCCATGTGTTGGGAACCTTTTTCTTGAGAAAAGTGTTGTGCTAGAAATTTCTTCTAGTCACTGCCCCTACTTCTTGATTTCATGGAAAACTAACAGTTTAATTAACCCATGGAGGTAAATACTAGTTTGAACATTTTTAGACGATGACTTAATTCCTTTGGCCATCTTATTTAGGCTCATTCATAGAAAATAAGGAAAATTCATTTCAAGACCTCCCTCAAAATGCAACAAAAGTCTCAAATGATAAAGGAAGGTAAAAACATACCTACCCTCACAAGTCACAAACCTCTGTAGAGCATTAAGCATTAATCGATACTCTTCTTTGACCCAACTTCTCAGAATGCCTTTAGTCGAGTCTCGGGGCTAGTGTTCTAGAGTCAAGAATTTTTGACAAATCTCCTTATTGATGGTTGCACCTTTAAAATACTTCTCCTATGTGGATGGTAAACCTATGGCCTCTGCTATGGTGGCCTTGGTCACTTTAAACTGTAAAACCCCAAACTGAACATTCTCACCATCAAAATGTTGACTAAAATCAAGAGAAACATCTTCATGATACCCTTTAAATTTTCTGAGGAACGAAGTCCACCCAGCTTGGTTAAGCTTCTCCCTACACGATTTATACTCCTCAGTCTCTCTGTAAGACTGGAATTCTGGTTCGTGCCTATCCACCCCCATTCTCGCAGTGAAAACAAGTCTTGAACTTGGAGGGGTTTGGTACAAGACAAAGTAAACGAGTACCAAATATACTTAACACAGTGTACCGAAAGTAGTTTTACTGAGTATCAAATGAAATTGACATACACAGTATCAGAGATGGTCAACACACACAGTAACGAAAATGGTTGACACAAAGTTTAGTGAATGGGGATACAAGGGTATTGGAATTAGTTACACATAGTACTGAAGGCAAAGCAAGAAGGGAAATAATGCTCATATTTATGACGAAGCCATCTAGAGGGGCATTTATAATTCAAAGGGAGAATGATAACGACTACAATGTCTGTATAATTGGTAAATGAGTGGTGTATATGGAAATGATACGTCGTATGCAGAACTTGTTCAGAAGTTATTTCCATATCTGACATTGTATTTACGGGAATGGGTATTAGATATCATACATCGGTTGTGGTCAGGTACATAGGTATGACACGGTTCACATCAAAGTTCTGTTAGTCCTTCTTGTCACCATCCACATTCACGGTTATGAAATAGTGGGATCATCATTACCTTAACGACCCATGAAGGTGGAACAAGGGATAATATGCTTTCTAAGATTAGTATTAGTACTTTAGTTAGTCATTACCATAACCATCCCATTTGATCACACAAAAGGATTTTTTCGAAGGTAAATAGTTTAGGATTAGGATAGGACTAGCAAGTAAAGGGTGATAAAAATAAGGATAATCATATGTCTTTGCACAATTAATATGAATCCTTAATAGTAAAAAGTAAAAATATTGATTTTATACCTCCATTACCATATTACACATAAAAAAATTTCCTTCAATACCAAATGAACGTAGAGAATTTCTTCAGTACCGGATGAAGACAGCGAGCTCCTTCAGTACCAAATGAACACAAAGAGCTTCAGTATTGGATGAACACAAAGAGCTTCCTCAATACTTGATGAACACAACGAACTTCTTTAGTATCAGATGAATGTAGATGTCTTAGTGAAATCTCCAAATTGATATTTTTATAGGCTTCCTCTTGTAACTTAACTCATTCTAAATGTCTAGCTAGAGTAGATAATGATAATTGTTGATGCTGTATATGAATCCATTTATTGGAACAAACAAGGAAATGAACAACACAAACTAGCACAAGAATTCAAAAATTGCAATGGAAGAGGTGGAAGCTGAAGCACAATAAATCACTGATTAGGTTCCAAGGTTGTGTAATGGAAAATCATTTTAGAGCTGGATATCTTCCTCTTCTCGGGATGAAGCTGACCTTCATTTCCTGTTTCCATTTCCATTTTATTAAGAAGTCACCTAACTACTACTATTCTATGGATTTTTCTTGAGCCTAGATCAGTCAATGCTCGTCGATGTTTTCAATTTTAAGGAGTTTGAAAAAATTAAAGAAAACTCCATTCACTATCCCGAGGATTTTTTTCGAGCCCCGGCTAGTTCATGCTCGCCAATATTTTCAATTTTTAGGAGTCTGAAAAACTTAAATAAAACTCCATTCACTCTCTCGTGGATTTTCTCGAGCCCGGGCTAGTTCATTCTTGCCAGCATTTTCAATTTTTAGGATTGTGAAAAACTTAAATAAAACTCCATAAGACCCATTTTCCATAGCTAATCTACCAGGGTTGGATAAAGGAATAAACTTACTCTTGCAGTGGCATGATCCGGATTATCCACAGTTTCATGCTCATTCTGTTGACGTTTCTGTTGGATACCTATACCAATAGGTTTCATATTTCATGATTGGCAAATTTTAAATGCCAAATATGCTCTACTTTGCTGATACAAAGATCCCATATTTTTCAAGGAAAGACAAGGTGTGTACATGCCTTCAGGCCTATTAAAGTTTTGATGGATGATCCCACAGTCTAATCTGGATCATGCCATGTTTCAATTTTGGTTGTAGAATAGAGAAAGAAATCTGTCCAAACTGTTTAATCTTGGCAGATCAGTAGTTAGGCAGAGAAACTAAGGTTCCCAACTGCTTAATCTGGGGCCTTGGAAGAAATAAGGGTAGTACTAGATAGGACATCAAAGGAAAAAAAAAAAAGCCAATGGAAAAGAAAAGGCACATGAAGGGTTTGCAAGTCTAAATGCACCCTCCAAGAAGAAACAAAAATGCTAGGCAAGTAGGGGGGTAGGTAGATGAGGTTGCAGAAATGGAGGGCCATCACCAATTGGCCTATTAAGTGCAAAAAACTTGTGCCAGTCAGGGTGTGGGCATCAAAGAAAAAGAATGAAGGACAAGCACTGGAAGCATGACTAACTTCCCCAGTTTTCCCCCAGAAGTCATTTCTTACTAACATCCCCAGGGGCGTTGAGATCTACTCAGGTCCCCAGTCCTACTCCTTTACATCACAAACCACTTGGCCAAACCATGGAGTTCAAGCATGAAAAGAAGCCACATTTCTTGTGTAAAAACATCCTTGTTGTATCATTTTCATCTATCCTCAATACCCTAAGTCAAGTTCCATTTTTACTTGGTTTCACCCCTTCACTCACCTCACAAACCATATTAATCACTAACCTATGTTACAGCTCCCCAATTTCCCCCTTCCCCCAGTGCTGGAGATAAATCCCTTCCTTGGGAAATATTAACCCCTCAAGGGTTAGTATTAGCCCTAAGCCCTCCTAAACAAATATGGATTCAAGAAAACTATGGTTGAAAGGGGCAAAAACACCTTCCCCGCCCTTAATAACCCTCTTTCCCCTTTCTCCGCCCTAAAGCCTTCTTTATAAAGTTTGAAATAATAAACTTTGATAAAAAGCGCGGTCAAATAAACCCCAAAAAATCCAAAAACCTATGGTTATAAACCCCCCCGCGCCCATTTATTAAACAATTATTAAATTAAACGGGCGGGTCCCCGCTGTTTAATGCGCCGGCATATCCCGATCGCCGCTAGCCGTCAGATCTCCCGCCCCATCATCCAACGGTGGGCGATCGATCCGCCCACAAAGCTGCCCGGCCTTTTGCGTCCGGGGGATGGGCGGTATTGCCGCCGTACCCCTGCCACGCGTCAGGCGCGGGAGTTGTTCGCTGCCCCCCCTCCAAACCGCTTATCGCCTAAGGGCCTGCCGGGGAGACCACTTACCGCCCTACCCCTCACGCTGACGTCACGCCTTCGTCAACGTGACGTCACCCCACTTTTCCGCTGCCGTGCCTCCACGTAACCCCTGCCCCGCGCATTGCCCTATCCTCCCTGCCACCGTGTCAATGCCACCTGGGCGCCCACGTCACCTGCCACGTCACCTCTTCCGTACCGGGCCCCATGATGACGTCAGCATGAAGTCATCACAAAAAGGCGCCAATTCACCCGAAATGCATAAAAAGGCGCGAAAACCGTTATTTCTTATCATTTTCTGCAAAACAACACGGAGCTCCGCTGAAGGCGAAATTCAAATTCCAACAGTCGAAAAGCAAAAGTGATCCGCTAGAATTGCTGCCGCCCCCATTGTCGACTCAACCGCACACAATTCAGCCAGTTCGACCGCTGCAAATGCCCGTATGCCATTAAAACAGGTATTTTACCGCAGACATCCTTTTGTCCCCTGTTCTTCATACAAATCCTATTTCCTACTCAATACAACTTAATTTAAGAACCCACATTGCTGAAATTCACCTCAGAAAACTACTAGAGAAACCTCTGTAACCCCTGCACAAAAGAAATTTCAGGGAAACCCGTGACCCGCGATAAAAACCTGCCTAGTTTTTCACAAAAAGCAGCTAAAGAGCCAAGCTACAGGTAGAAACAAATGAGTTGATAGTTCCCTCACCTCTGCTAAAGCACTCCTCTGCAAGTAACCAACTAACCAGCTCAAAAACACTCTGTTTCCTCAAACAGAGTGCCCCACAGATTAAATAAGCCTGCGACAGCCCCCTTGAACTACCAAAACTGCTCACTGCAAACAGAGAGCAGTAGATCATTCCTCAGAACTCACACCAAGCCTGGAACACAGTAAAACCACCAGCAAAAACCAAGACAATGGCAACTTCAGCTGCTCTGGATGTTTTGCCCATAAATCCACCCAACAGGGAGCTAGAAGCTATACCTTTGGTGGACGATGATGCTCTCATCACAGATTTTGAGGCAGAGAGAAATCATTTACAGACATATTGTCAATTGAGAAACAGTCACCTGGACAACAGTGACCTCTATGGGGTCTGGCAGTCTAATCTGCCCACTTACTTTCTACCTTCTGTCAACACTTTCCCAGAAATCATCCATCTGTGTGCAGAGAACTATGACCAGAAGCTCAGGGCTGTGAAGTCTCCATCTGGGAGCATCCTCTTCTATATAACTCCAGACTCCATCAACCAGATGCTCAACTACAAGCAGACTCAGTTACTATACCCCTTCTCCATGGACTATTTGCTGGATGTGGGCTCCAGACTTTCTGATTCAGACATTGATGCCATAGCCAGGAAATTCAAAGGAAGACTGCCAGCCCTCTGGGCCACCTCCTTTCTCATATGAAGATTTCAATGAAGTTGGCAAGCTATTGATAGACATGTTGACCTCTGTGCTGGGGTTCACCACAAACAAACATGTTGATATAACTGTGCTAGTCATGCTCTCTGCATACAACCTTATGAAGCCCCCTGCTATGAAATACAAC
>APFE030096289.1:81448-106832 GCA_000404065.3 Pinus taeda | reverse complement strand
AACCACTGAGATTTGCGTTAAATGTGAAATTACAGAAAATACCTGGTTAACTTTCTGGATGCAGACACGCTGAAAGAAACAAGATTTTGCACCAAGATTACAATACAAATACATGTTGGATCATTTTCATTAATATAATATCTATTACAGAGTCTCAGCCTTGGCCCGATTACTTAAATAAAATACCTCTGTTTCAAAATACAATCCACACACTATATCTTGCTCTCACTCCACTAAATCCTCCTTTCGTTACCTTGTTTTTGCTTCTTTTTGTCAATCGAATATCACTCTATTATGTGCCTAACAACTCAATCCCTATTTTTAATCAATCTAACATCAAATCTCTAATTCCTAGCTCTACCACACACCTATGCTAACAACTTATCTTTGAACCTAAAATAAGACAATTTCTAACCATTACAATAATGAAATACAACTCATTTCTTGAGAGATCCAACCCTCTTAGTAAACTGATTTTTGACCAATCAGGTCCATGGAATTCAACCTGTTTAGCCACAACATGTGAACAAACATTCACATTGCTAGCTAAGTCCGGATGCGCTTGCATCACTATTGGTCAGTAAAATATATACTTTAAGCCAATAGATATAGAGAGAAGGTAACTGGACCTAGTTTAACCATTTGGAACCACCATTCCAAATCGAAAATTGGCTTCTTTAAGTTCCCGACTAGGTGGTCTCCCTTAGAATGTTGAGGCAGACCTTTCGAGCCTACAACAGGTACCTTGGTGCTTGCATACATCAATGGAATGTTTCCTCACTCTCATCGACAAGTTTACATCAATGGCCTTCGACCGAAAAACTCTCTGTGGTGTTCGACATCAACTCATTTATTCACACCATACAAATTGTATTGTAGTATCTTGAGAGCCATTAAAATCATCGATGGTTTCTATCGCATATGTCAATGAGTTACATCATTGGCTGATAATCAAATTGTGTCTACCATGTTGATCCAAATGGATCCGAGAATGCTCTCTAAGTCTTTATAAATTCTTTAAAAATCGTGCCAAAGATCAAAATATTTTAAAATATCAAATTTATTGCAAGAGTAAACACCCTTAGCATGGTGGAGGAACACTATCGAGAGGCCCAAAACCCGTGAAAATGGAGAAAACAAAGTATCAGCGGTTTTAAGACAACGTTGAATTAGAGCCGTCGGATCTAGCCGATCAACGGTCTAGATCCGATCGGAAAATCGCTATCGGTGGTAGCTATCAGCGCTTATCGGTGGAATCCACATGACAGTTTTGATTACGTTCAGTGCAGATCAATGAGGACAGTCGATCAAGCATACAAATCGATAGCCCATGTTAATGCGTGACATCGCAATCGGCAAATGCAAAGGAGCAATTACAATTGGCAGGGGTCATGTGTGATATGTGATGTCGCATCGGAACATGGAGCAGGGCTAATATCAATACACCATGTGATAGCCAGACCTGATAGAATTATAAAGGAAATTTGATGTAATTTCAAGTTTGGTTAAAGGACTTTTTCAATAGTTTAATGTATTTTTAAATACAAAGGAACAAGACCATTCTGATACACGATGGTGGCTTGCAAGTGGACCCGATAGAGGAATGAATCACATTTAAGGACTTTTAAAGTCTGATATATTGCGTTTTGGTAGAATTTCTCTGTGAAAATACATTTTCCTTGTGTTTAACAGAGTGCAAATGTTTCACGACTTTCAGAGGCCTGAGGCACTCTGGTGTTATAGAATGGGTGGCCACCTCCTCTATAGGTGTTAAACAATGGTTGTATCACGCTGAGAGATGGATTCAAAGTGGATAGAGATAGGGGAGACTGACAGACAGGAACATGAAATGAATAGGCAACACAATTTTGGCTATAAAGCCACAGACAGAGAGCACAGCAGGGGGAAGCAATATTTTAGGCAAATGCCGAGACAGAGTTTGCATAGAGTTAGAGAGCACTGAGGGAGTCTGTGTACTCATAGAGAACTTGAGAGGATTAAGTAAATCTCATGTTATTGTAATATGTTGTGTGTGAGGCTCAAATTGAGCTCACTGTTGTAAAAATAACTCTACTTGAAGACATAATAGAAAGGCCACCACTGAAGGTTGGACTAGGAGATGTAGCCCAGGAGTATTGGGTGAACTCCTTATTAAATTTTGTTGTGTCATGTGTTGCCTATTATGTTTTCTATTTACTGCTTCATTGTCCGTGCATTTCGCAATCTTATCGATCCATTACATAAAATGACATAGACTAATCCATACACATAAGTCTTTAATACCTTATTATTGTTTTAGATCTCATTATTAGATCAAGTGGCATCAGAGCTTAAGGTTGCTAAGGTTAGACAAGCTTGTGCTAGACTGTTTGTGAATGCTGACTAGGTCAAAGCTTAAATTAGGAGAAGGAGAACTAGTTGAAACTAACCCAGAAATTGGTAGATCCTATCTGAGGAGGAAAATTGCAGAAGAAGTTCCCTTGGAATCAGACCCTCAGTTCATGGACAGTTTCATGGCCATGAGAGCCATGGTAGAAGAAATGTATAGAGAATTTAAGAAAGGTCGAAGTGAATATTCTTCAACTTCCAAACAAGACAAGGGAACAGAAGAATCTCTTATAGATGGTCATTCTGAAGGCAAAGGGAAAGGAAAACAGGATCCTCTATCCACACCTCCTGATAGCCCTGAAAATATAAAGAAGAAAATATATTTGATTGAATTAGATGTTAAATTTGATTTGCCAATATATGATGGAGAGTTAAATGCAGAGAAGCTAGATAAATAGATTAGATAGATTGATGTATATTGCAGGGTGCAAAGCGTTGATTCAGGCAGAAGTAAAATTCAACTGGCCAGCCTACGCCTTGGAGGAACTACCTTGGTATGGTGGGAAGGAAGGACACAAGCTGACTTGAAGAAGCATGGCAAAAATCTTTCTGTCTGGAGTGAATTTGTTTCTACAATTAAAAAACAATTCTATCCACTAGCTTATATGCAGAAAGCTATGATGAGTTGGTAAACTCTTCGCCAATTAAAAGGGCAGAGTGTACAAAGCTACACCCAAGAATTTATAAAAAGAGCTTTAATTCTAGGAATTTCTTTAGACTCGGCTAAAACTTTGTTGAAGTATATAGGTGGTCTACATAGTTATTTTAGGCACACCATTCTCATTTTTAACCCTACTAGCATAGATGAGGTATCTGTTCAGGCTACCCATCTAGAGGCTATAGGCAAGCATGTGAACCCAGAGATTGGGGGATCATCAAAACCCACTACAAGCAAGAACAAAGAAAAGAGGAAGGAGAAATGGAAAGAGAGAAAGGAAAATGTTGTACAAAAGGTCAAACCTTCATGCACTCACTACAAGAAGGATGGACATGATGATGAACATTGTTGGTCTTTGCATCCAAAGCTGAAACCCAAGAAGTTCGATGGAAAGAAGAAGAAGGTTGCTGCTGCTATTCAGACATATTTGGGGTCAAACTCAGGTGATGAAACAACCATCACAACCACAGGTATACAAGGCAAAAATTATATCATCTACTAGTAATTATGCCCAAACTATTGATAGTGAAGAAAATGAGAGAAAAAGTCATGAGATTTTTCATATTAGAGTTATTTCCAAGCATCAAAAGATTGATACTTTATTTTATAGTGGCTCACAAGTAAACTTAATTTCTGAAGCAATTGTAAAGAAGCTGGGATTACTAACCACACCTCACAAGAAGCCATATCCATTAGGTTGGTTATGTGATAAAGAAAAGTTACAAGTGACTAGACAATGTAAACTTAGGTTTGCCATTGGTTCAAGATTTGTAGATGAGTTTGAGTTAGATGTAATTCCCTTGGGTATATGTGGGATTGTTTTAGGAAGTCCTTACTTGTATGATAGAAAAGCCATTTTCTATAGAGCTGAAAATAAGTATCAACTTGTTAAATATGGAATAACATATATTGTAAGAGCTCACAAACTCAAGAATAATTATACTCTCATAAACTCAGGGAAGATGAAAAGAATTGTAAATTCATGCTAGCAATGTTTACTGATGGAAGGAAAACAAACCTGATAAAACCAATGTATTTGAAGTCGGTGATGCTAAACAGAGAGCTGATTTAGAAAAAGTTGTTTTAGAATATGATATTTTATTTCAAGAACCTAAAGGTTTGCCACCCAAAAGGGAAATTGTACATGATATTGATTTGTAGCAAGATGCTCCATTGCCTAACATCAGAATGTACAGGCTATCTGCTTTAGAGAATGTAGAAATCAAGAAGCAGGTACAGGAGCTACTCAAGAAAGGGTTCATAAGACCAAGCACATCACCATGTGGATCCCCAATAGTGTTGGTGAGAAAGAAGGATGGTTCGTGGAGGATGTGCATTGGTTATCGAGCACTGAATAAAATAATGATCAAGAATTGTTATCCCCTTCCTCGCACTGATGATCTATTGGATCCACTGAAAGAGGTTCTTTACCTTTCCAAGTTGGACCTACATAGTGGTTACCATCAGGTCAGAGTAGAAGAGTAAGATGCATGGAAGACCGCTTTCAAAACAAAGCAAGGGTTATATGAATGACTAGTTATGCCTTTTGGTTTAACTAATGCTCCTGCCACTTTCATGAGAGTAATGAATAATGTACTCAGGCCTTTTATTGATGATTTTGTAATTGTATATCTAGATGACATTCTTGTATTTAGTAAAACATGGGGAGAACATTAAAAGCATGTAAAGCAGACTCTAGATGTTTTAAAGCAAGAAAATATCTATGTTAAATTATCAAAATGTGAATTTGGTAAAACATCTTTGAATTATTTGGGTCATATTTAGGGGGTGGTGAACTGAAGATAGATCCCTCTAAGGTTGCAGCATTATAAATTGTCCTAAAGCCAATTTTTCTACAGAAGTTAGAAGCTTCCTAGGGGCAGCACAATATTGGAGAAAGTTTATTTCTAACTTTTCCTTAATTGCAGCTCCCTTACATGCTTTGATAGGATTGAACAAGGTGTTTCAGTGGGGAGGCAAATAGCAGGAAGCCTTTGACACCTTGAAAGAAAAAATTAGTACAGCACCAGTACTAGCATTGCCAAATCTTCACCAGCCATTTGAGATCGAAATAGATGCTAGCGATTATGCCATGGGAGCAGTGTGGATTCAACATGGTAAACCCATATGCTACCATTATGAGACTTTTAATTATGTAA
Organism: Pinus taeda; assembly: GCA_000404065.3. Lineage (NCBI taxonomy): Eukaryota > Viridiplantae > Streptophyta > Pinopsida > Pinales > Pinaceae > Pinus > Pinus taeda. The sequence goes on along the minus strand of APFE030096289.1, from coordinate 101,627 downwards.
TAGTTAATTATCCTACATTTGATAAAGAACTGTATGCATTAGTTCAGAGTGTGAAGAAGTGGAAACATTACTTAATGGGAAAAGAAACAATAATACATACTGATCATCAGCCACTTCAGTACTTGCACTCACAAACTAAACTGCAGTAGTCAAGACACTATAGATGGATGGGTTTATGACAACAATTTCATTTAGTCATCAGATATTAAAAGGGCATACACAATAAAGTTGCAGATATGTTGTCTAGACCAATCATAAATTCATCTACTATACTTAAGCATAACTCAGTAATGCATGAAAGCTACATTGAACGATATGCTCAAGATATAGACTTTAAATATGTATGTGCAGCTTTAAGTAATGCCAAAAAGGTAGAAGAATTGGATTACTATATTAAGGACCGACTATTGTATCATTTGGAAAAGCTATGCATTCCACAAACAGAGAGAACTAACATAATTAGGGAGGCACATACTTCCCTGATATTAGGTCATTTCAGTGTAAATAAAACAGTTGCACAACTGCAAAGATACTGTTATTGGCCAAAAATGAATGAAAACATTTCTAGATATGTAAGAGGGTGTACCATGTGTGCCAAAAGCAAGCCCAACAATAGAAAACTAAGCTTGTACACCCCACTACCAGTTCCTTCCCGTCCTTGGGAAAGTGTTTCCATGGACTTTGTTAGGGGATTGCCATAATCTAGAAAGGGACATGATTACTTATATGTTATTGTGGACAAGTTCAACAAAATGTGTATTTTAATACTTTGTAATAAGTAGATTACAACTGAATAAATAGTGAAATTGTTCTTTCAGCATGTTTGGGTTCATTTTAAGTTATCCACTTCCATAGTATCTGATTGAGACTCCCGATTTGTTGGGAAGTTTTGGTCAAGTCTGTGGGAATTAATGGACCAGACTGAAGAAAATCACAACCTTTCATCCACAGATAGATGGGCAAATAGAGGTAGTCAATATGACAGTGATCCAGTTGCTCAGGGGTTAATGTGGCAAGCATCCCAAGCTTTGGGATGTGTTATGACTCATGTTGTCCCTAAGCTCCTGAAGGGATACGGTCGAGGTAACCACAAACCAATCTTTGGATTGTAGATTCTAGCCCACCTGCAATCAGAGAGGGCTCTCTCTTAATGATTTATCTTTGTTGATGATGATTTTAGGCTAGTTGTTGGGTTCAGGGATTTTGGTTTTTTGTTTGGATGGAAGATGCATGTAAGGAAGAAAATTCCAAGTAGAGAGGCAAGGTAAAGTGTGATAAGTTTCAAACCATTGGGCATGGAGTCATGGATTAAGGCTTGCTGTTGCATTTTCTTGGTCACAAGAGGATTATGGAGCGGGATAGCCACACATGAGACAATTATCGATTTGCTGAGAGGATGGAATGATGGTCAGGGATGAAAGGCAATTAAGAATATTTCATCAAACTAACAAGGAGGAGAAGTGAATGAATGGTTGTCTAGGAGCAGTTAAGAATTCCTAAACTATCATTCATGTGTGAAAGAAACAACGTAAACAAGATCATTTAAGTATGCATGTTCATGACTATTCCTGATGAAAACATGAAAAAAATGCAGAAATTGAGCCTAAGGTGCAGCTAAGAAAATCCTAAACTATTCTTCTTTTATGCAATTTAGATGGCGGATTGATGATAAAAAAAACATAAAAAAACTAACAGAGTTAAGAAACACTTATTGAACCATGTAGAAGCACAGGAATTCCACAGTCACTCCTCAGCCAATTAAACACAGCAGACAATTTCAGAATCCATGCTTTCAGCAGTATTTGATTATAGAAAGTATCATAGTTACGGTGCGAGTCTTTGCTTGAGGAAAATATCGAACTACCAAAGATAAAGCAACTCACCAACTAACCCTTACTCCATTTTTCAGGGTGGTATATATAAGCAAAATATCTAAATTTATTTATTACAACCGACCTAAACAGGTCTGCAGGAAAAAGCTTTTTTAAAACCTAATTGTTGCTGGAACTAAATGCAAGTAAGTCCTTTGGGCTGCGCCAGAGGCAGCTGGATCAAGTTGAGTTGATGGGGTGTCCTATGTGACTTGGTGCAGTGGTTCTGTCATAACTGTGCATTGAGTTCTGGTCCACTGATCTCCTATGAGTTTAATGTTCAGTCATTTGTGCTGGTGAGCTTTCAATGTGTCTTCAATTACTTCTTGACTTTCAGAGCCTTCCTTTTAATGCTGGATTTGCCTCGAGCCCTGAGAAAATCTCCTCTAATACACTTTGCCGCTACATTGATAGTCTCCGCCTCTTCCTGATACTCTTCGACATGCTTTTTATCTGTATATTTGATCCGATACTCTTTAATCTCTGTTCCTGGTCTCTATCTGTCTTCAAATACGCTTAAATTGGCAAAATCGGGCTTTTTCGGGCCTTTTCGGTGCAAAAAGGGCCAAGGAATCAAAATATTCCCTAAAGATTCCCTAAAGATTCTCTAATCGCGCATCGAAAACTGCCTCTGTTTTTCATTTTGGAGCTCCGAAGCTTGACTTTCGTGCTTGCGCGTTTTTTTTCGTTTTTTGGCTGTTGACGTTAGCATGACGTCAGCGGTATGGCGGATGATGTCAACATGACATCAACAGTGGGGTCCTTTGGTACGAATATGACGTCATCATGCTGACGTCAGCAAGGTGATGTGGAAATACGGTGGGGTGACATGGCAGTGACACGTGGCAGGGTGACATGGGCCGGGCGCAGGCGGTGAGGGGTGAGGTGGAGGCGACGTGGCAGGGTGACGCGGCGCTCCTGTTATGTGAGGGGAGGGCGGTTTTGGCCTGTGCATCAGACTACCTTTGGTACGGAGGCAGTTTCTATCAGGGGCAGCCCGATGCAATGGGAAGTTGCCACCTATCCCAGTGTACGACGGTAAAACCGTCGGACATCGGGTGGTAACGTGCCAATACATAAGGGCGCCCGATATGAACAGGGGTCGTCGGATCTGGGGGAGACGATCCGACGGTGGACAGGAGGTGAAGGTGCGCGGGACTTAATAAAAGAGCGTGTGAGTTAAAGTTTAATTTTTTCACGGCGCGGGTGGGTTTAGACTTTAGGAAACAGGTTAATGGGTTTAGGTGCTTGGTGATTTATTAAACAAAAATTAATAAATTCCAAAGAAAATGCACGGGGGGGGGTTTGCATTTGGAAAGGGGTACTTTGTGTTTTGGAAGGGGTCCAAACACCTGGGAATGGAAATTCATGCAAAAAGGGAGTTCTTACTAAAGTCCAGGTGACTTAGCAATTCCCAGAGAAATACTTATGGTTATATTTCAACCAGGGGGAGGGGATATTTACATAAGGGGATTATTTACATAGTTTTAGTAGGGGGATGGGGGAAAATATAGGGAGTTAAATAAAAATGTCAGTAGTTAATATGGAGATGACAAGAGGAGCGCTAAGTTTCAGAGATCTTAGGCTTCAAAGGGGAGATAGAGCTTGGTAGAGAAAGTATGGACCCTCCTTGAGTGAAGCAGATCTTCACCAAGTCAAGTGAAATGGAAAATGATGAAACTAAGAGATATCAAGCAGATCTTGACCTCTTCAGGGTGTTATCACTCAGGTTGTTCCCTTTGACTCCCAAGGGAATGGCTGCCGAGGTAACCACTAACCAATCTTTTAGCTGCAGGTCCTAGTCTACCTGTAACCAGAGAGGGCTCTCTCTTTATAGTTTAGCTTTGTTTGCTGAGTGTTTTAGACTAGTTATGATGCACTGTTTGTTTGATTTTGGTGGGTTGATGATTCCCTTTAGAACTGAAATACAGACTTACTGGACAGTTTGTTCCATTGGGCAATGGAGTTGAGATATTTGTGCTTTAGGAAATTGATATGTGGAGACAAAGTGTTGCTGTAGAGCAAGTTAGGCATGTGTGAAAACAATATATCAGATTTGTTGGTGAAATGGTGGAAAAATTAGTAAGTGAAAGGCAATTAAGAATCTTTCACTATGCAAATGAAGAAAACATGAAAGTAATGCTTAAGAGCAGTTAAGAATTCTTAAACAGTATTCACCATGTTAGGATAAGTTGAAATATGAGCAGTTAAGAATTCATATCTATGGCTAATCTAGCAGAAAACACATTTAGAAAATAGAGATTGAGCATAGGGTGTTCAGACCAAATCCTAGGCTATTCTTTTTCTCCATTTACCAAGATTATGAAAACATGAAATTGTGGAAATAACAAGAAACACATACACAGTTAGAAGAAGCTTATTGATTCAGCAAATGACACAGGAATTCTGCAACAACACAGAGCTTCTACATATCCATCTCAAACAGCATTGAAACCAGCAATCTCCATCAGTAATTTTATTATCAAAAGTCTTCAATATACATCAGAGCTCTTCAAAAAGAATTCTATTACAACCGACCCTCAATGCGTTATTTGAGGGGATATATATACAAAAATAGGGTATGAAAATATCTTAGTGGAGAGTTATGGTGCAATAAATAGCACCACCAACTCTCTTACAAAAAGTAAATGATACATAAATGTAACTTTAAAGGCTGAGATAGCCGACATTCCTTTGTCAGACAGATTTGACTTTTGGCTGTAAAAAATAGGCGGTAGTAGTGCTTTAAATGCTTCGTTCATTTTGGCATGATATTTGAGTGGATTGCTGAGTCACCTATATGCTGCTTGTTGTACCTGTGTGCTGGCCTATTCTGCTGACATGTTTCTGCTGACCTGTATCAAAAAGGTAAACAAGCAAAGTGGATTTATCTAGGCAAAATTTCCAACATTGCTTGCCACCAATCAGCCGGGGGTAACTGATGTCTTCTCATCTTTACCACTGTCTCATCTGCCTCTGTAAGTCTATAAAAATTGGGAGGCACCTCAAATAGATGATTAATCTCATGTTCTATGAAGAATAGATTCTCCAGCTTGTCATAGAGGGTCTGCCTAGATGGAGGCCCTGTTACTTCTGTGGAGCTGCTGGAGGCTGTGATCTGGTTTTCTACATAGCTATTGACCCTTGTCATATATTGCTTACATGGCAACAGCTGTCCTGTACCAGTCACTAGGCTTGGAAGTCCTTTGTCCTGCAAAATAGCCATTTTGGCTCTGAACTCATCTATTTCTTCCTTCATTTCCTGGCACTTCCTCTCTAGTGTCTGGGTGAAATTCCTCAATGTTAGTACCTTTTTGGCAGTGAGGATTGTCTCTGTCCTACTGGCTATTTGTAAAGCAGCCAGTTCTTCCCTAGTGCGGTTATTAAGGAAGTGAATCATTTTGCTGGCCTGCTCAGGCATTATTCCCAGGGCTGTCCTGGCTCTCTGAATATCTATGTGAGCTATTTCTATTAGCTCCACCTGTTCAAAAATGGCTTGAATGGACCTCCATTGGTCCTGCATAGATTTGCAAATCTTGGCCCAAATAATCCTTTTTATTTCTGCTAGGGTGTTGCCCAGCATCAACTCCTTCTCCAGAGTTTTTACTTTGGCCTCCAAGGCCTTTATTTCCCTCTGTTTTTCTGCCATAGTCATTTTTGACTTGTCATAACTGGCCTCCAGCTTGGCCAGTTTTTCCTTGGCAGCATTTATTTCTGTGACCTGGCTCTCCAGCTCTTTGACAACCTTCATCATTTCTTCCATGCTCAGGCTGGATTCTGTTGCTGTTGTGGCTTCCGCAGTTGCTCCAGTTGCTGATGTGGCTGTGGTAGGTGCTGGAGCAGTAGGAGGAGTTGTTGTTATTTGTGCTGGAGGGGCAGATTGGAGGTTTTTTGAGGTCTGTGGTGGCTGGGAGGCAGATTCCCCTTGCTTGTCATGCATGGCTTTTTCCAATTCTGCCTCCATCTGCAATATCCTCTGGTTCATGACCAGGAGCAACTCCATAGCGTTATCCACCTATTTTTCTTGGACAAGCTCTGTTGTGTCAGGATGGATAGTAGGAGGCAATTTTGCCTGCCTCCTTAATGCAGCTATATCATCCTCTTTTTTCTTTATAAGGGCCCTGACACCCTTTGGATCTTTTGGGTCATGCCCCAAATCAACAATTATATCCTCCAAAGTTTGTATTCTGTTATCTTTGGCAGAGGAGGACAGCCTCTCCAAATCAAGCTATCTATTGGTGTTTTTCAGTGATTCCTTTAGCTGATGGGCCAGCATTGCCCTATCAGCAAGTGTTGCATACACCATTTCCCCAGTTTGCTTGTGAAGCTCAATCTGATCCATGGGGTGTATGTCTTTGGCAAAGACCTCTAGATTAGTCCTGTAGTAATCTACTGTGGTCTTTGGGTGTGGAACTTTGGGTTTCAGATGAGTGAATATCATCTTTTCTTCCTTGAGGTCAAAGGCAGCCATTAATCTTTGTTTCTTGGCTGGGGTTGTGTTGAGGAACTGCTCATATAGCTACACTCTTAGCAACTCATTTTGAGCCTTGATCTCCATGAAACCCTCTTTGACTGTGGCCAGCTTCTGGCCCTGCTGTCTGGAGGAAGATACCTCCACGGTGTGCTGCTGAGCCTGTTCTAGCTTAAATGAGCTAGTGGCAGTCTGTTGGCTCGTTTGTTTTTCCCTGCTTTGGCTTTCTGCCAACTCTTCACTTATATCTCCTTCAGCTTTAGGGTCTACCCTCGGCCTCTTAGCCTCTGGTTGTTGTGATGAACCTGTGGGAGGTGTGATTTCTTCTCTGTCCCTCTTCTTCCCTCTCTCATCATTTAGAGGGGTCTGCAATACTGGGTTTTGAACTTGTTCAGTTTGCAGGGGAGGGGCCTGAGCTGTTTGTTGGTCTTTTGAGGCACTAGGTTGCCCTGTTTCTGTCTCTCGATGTTCATCCATCTTCTCCTTTCCTTTTGTGGTGGTCGTTGTTGCTGGAGCTTGCTGGATGTCCTGTGCTATCTGGGCAGTAGAGGTGTCTTCTCCTGCTTGGACTGTTTGCTTGAAGACCTGTTGACAAGAGTCCAAGTCAAGAGTTTTTTCCAAGTCTTTTACATTTTGCTCCATTATTTCTTCCTGAGTCAATTCTTCTACTATTGATCGAGGCACCCATTCATCCTGATTAGAAAACTGTTGTACTTGAGGGAGTGGGGTGTGTTTATAGGCTAGCAGCCTATATTTAACTCTCCTTGCACTGATGAAACCTTCAGGGTCATAAGGGACCCACCAGAAACTCCTCTTGAGTTTGAGTTGCTGTCCTAGTATTTGGTCGGCTTCTTGCCAACCGTCTTTTTTGTTCATTGTGAATGGGCCTAGGTGATCCCTGAATTTCAGGTTGGCCTTCTTCTTGGCACTGTGAAAGTGTGTTAGGTCGGAGTTTATAAGCTGCCTATAGTACTCCAAAGCAAATAACCTCATAGGGACATACTTTGGGAGCCTGTATGAACAGAGCTCACAGCCATAAATTCTGATGACAGAGTGGTTTTGGTACAAGTACCAGTCACCAATTTTGTAGCTTCTGGATAGCTGCAAAATCTTCTGCATATCCTTGGATAGTCTGGCAGGAGGAGTCCTCTTTAGTAGGCAGATGACTGGATATACAAATTGATCAATGAATTCACAGTATGAGTAGGGGGAATCCTGGACTTGGTGGAAGACTGAAGACCAGAAGATCACAGACCTTCTTTCACCTTGTGAGTCTAGCTTCTTGATTGAGCATTGGAAGCTATCTGTCTGATAGTACAAAAATAAGTGGTAAATGTATGAGGAATATTTGAATATTGCCTCCCTGTCCAGCCTTGTCAACTGATCATGTATCTTGATGGCAATGTACTTGGCATAGTTGTATTTGATAGCAGGGGGCTTCATAAGGCTGTATGCAGATAGCATGACCAGCACAGTTATATCAACATGTTTGTTTGTGGTGAACCCTAGCACAGAGGTCAACATGTCTATCAACAGCTTGCCCACTTCATTGAAATCTTCATATGAGAAAGGGGGTGGCCCAGAGGGCTGGCAGTCTGCCTTCATGAATTTCCTGGCTATGGCATCAATGTCTGAATCAGAAAGTCTGGAGCCCATATCCAGCAAATAGTCCATGGAGAAAGGGTACAGCAACTGGGTCTGTTTGTAGTTGAGCATCTGGTTGATGGAGTCTGGAGTTATGTAGAAGAGGATGCTCCCAGATGGAGACCTCACAGCCCTGAGCTTCTGGTCATAGTTCTCTGCACACAGATGGATGATTTCTGGGAAGGTGTTGACAGAAGGCAGAAAGTAAGTGGGTAGATTAGACTGCCAGACCCCATACAGGTCACTGCTGTCTAAGTAACTGTTCCTCAATTGACAATATGTCTGCAAATGGTTTCTCTGTGCCACAAAATCTGTGATGAGAGCATCATCATCCATCAAAGGTATAGCTTCTAGCTCTTTGCTGGGTGGATTTATGGGCAGAACATCCAGAGCAGCTGAAGCTGCCATTGTCTTGGTATTTGCTGGTAGTTTTTACTGTGCTTCAAGCTTGGTGTGGAGGGGTCTACTGTTCTCTGTTTGCAGTGAGCAGTTTTGGTAGTTTAAGGGCTGTCACAGGTTTAATTAATCTGTGGGGCACTCTGTTTTGATAAAGTAGAGTGTTTTGTAGCTGGCTAGCTGGTCAATTGCAAAGAATTTGTTTATCAGAGGTGAGGGAAAATGCCAATGTAGTGCTTCTAGCTTGTGGCTAGGCCTTGTAGCTGCTCTTTTGTGGAAAACTAGGCAGAATTTACCGCTGGTTGCGGGTTTTCCTGGAATTTCTTCTGTGTAGGGGTTACATAGGTTTCACTGGTAGCTTCAAAGGTGAATTTCAACAATGTGGGTTCTTGAATTAAAGTTGTATTTGAGAAGGAAACAGGATTTGCATGGAGAATCAGAGGGTAAAAAGGTGCCTGCGGCGAAATACCTGTTTTAGTGGCGTACGGGCAGTTGCAGCGGTCGAAGTGGTTGGATTGTATGCGGTTGAGTCAACAATGGGGGCAGCAACAATTCTAGCGGATCACTTTTGCTTTTTGACCGTTGGAAATCGAATTTCACCTTCAGCTGAGCTCTAGGTTGTTCGGCAGAAAATGATAAAAACAACGGTTTTTTACACCTTTTTATGCATTTCGGGTGAATTGGCGCCTTTTTGTGATGACGTCATGCTGACGTCATCATGGGCCCAAGTACGGAGGAGGTGACGTGGCAGGTGACGTGGGTGCCCAGGTGGCATGGCCACGGTGGTGGGGTAGTCAGGGCAATACGCGGGGCAGGGGTGACGTGGAAGCACGGCAGCGGAAAAAGCGGGGTGACGTCACGCTGGCGGAGGCGTGACGTCAGCGTGAGGGGTAGGGCGGTAAGCGGTTTCCCCGGCAGGCCCTTAGGCGGTGAGCGGTTCGGAGAGGGGGGGGCAGCGAACACCTCCCGCGCCTGATGCGTGGCGGGGGTACGGCGGCAATACCGCCCATCCCCCGGATGCAAAAGGTTGGGCACCTTTGTGGGCGGATCGACCGCCCACCATTGGATGGCGGGGCGGGAGATCTAATGGCTGGCGGTGATCGGGATATGCCAGCGCTTTACATAGCAGGGGACCCGCCTGTTTGATTTAATAATTGTTTTAATAAATGGGCACGGGGGGGTTATAACCATAGGTTTTTGGTTTTTTTGGGGTTTATTTGACCGCGCTTTTATCAAAGATTTATTATTTCAAACTTTACAAAGAAGGGTTTAGGGTGGAGAAAGGGGAAAGAGGGTTATTGAGGGCGGGGAAGGTGCTTTTTTCCCTTTTAACCAAAGTTTTCTTAAATCCATATTTTTTCAGGAGGGCTTAGGGTTAATGCTAACCCTTGAGGGGTTAATATTTCCCAGGGAAGGGATTTATCTGCAGCACTGGGGGAAGAGGGAAATTAGGGAGCTGTAACATAGGTTAGTGATTAATATGGTTTGTGAGGTGAGTGAAGGGGTGAAACCAAGTCAAATGGAACTTGACTTAGGGTATTTGAGGATAGATGAGAATGATGCAAAAAAAAGGATGTTTTTTACACAAGAAATGTGGCTTCTTTTCATGCTTGAACTCCATGGCTTGGACCAAGTGGTTGGTGATTTAAAGGAGTGGAACTGAAGACCTGAGCAGATTTCAAGGCCCCTGGGGATGTTAGTAAGAAATGACTTCAGGGGGAAAACTGGGGGAGTTAGTCATGCTTCCAGTGCTTGTCCTCCATTCTTTTTCTTTGATGCCCACAGCCTAAGTGACAGAGGCTGTTTGTACTTACTAGGCCAATTGGAGCTGGCCCTCTATTTCTGCAACCCCATCTACCTACCCCCTACTAGCCTAGCATTTTTTGTTTCTTCTTGGAGGGTGCATTTAGACTTGTAGACCCTTTATGTTCCTTTTCTTTTTCATTGGCTTTTTCCTTTGATGTCCTATCTAGTACTAGGCTTATTTCTTCCAAGGTCCCAGATTAAGCAGTTGGGAACCTTATTTTCTCTGCCTAACTACTGATCTGCCAAGATTATACAGTTTGGACAGATTTCTTCCTCTATTCTATAACAAAAAATTGAAACATGGCATGATCCAGATTAGGCTGTTGGACCATCCATCAAGATTTTAATAGACATGAAGGCATGTACATCCCTTGCCTTCCTTGGAAATATGGGATATTTGAAACAGCAAAGTAGAGCATATTTGGCACTTGAATTAGCCCATCATGAAATATGAAACCTATTGGTATAGGTATCCAACACAGGGGAAGTTAGTAGGTGATTTAGGGAAGAGGAAGAAAGGGAAGTTAGTTATGCCTGATTTGAGCTCCTCCACATGAAACTGCCTGATGACTGTGACCTAAGTAGAGATGATACTTTGAAAACATAGGATTGATTAGAAAACAAGATTTTGCAACCTCAAAACTACTTACCCAGCCTACTTACCTAACATTTTTTCTTCTTTTGGTTTGGGTGCACTTAGACTTGCAGACCCAGCATTTCAACTTTTTTCTTTTATGCCTTCCTATCTACATCTACACTTATTTCTTCCAAGGGCCGAGATTAAACAGTTGGGCTCATTTGATTCTCTACCTATCTAAGAATTTGCCAAGATTAAACTGTTTGGACAGATTGTTCATTCTCTATATTCTAAAACATGAAATTGAAACCTAGGGAGACCAAGATTAGGTTGTTTGGACCTCCCTTCAGCTGCAAATTCTACAAAATTGGAATGACTCTTCAAAAATTGGAATGCAGTAGATGAACTTTGAGTAGCATTCTTTCATGGCCTCTTTCCTTGGTGACTGTTTAGCAAATATGGAGCATTGCAGCATGCAAAGTATGACATATTTGGCATGTAAAAATGTCAATCATGAAATATGAGTAACCTGCTGCAGCAGGAGGCTAATAGGATGAACACTTATGTTATGTGCAACATGCTTACAACCATGCTAAACATTCTTCTACACAAATATCTCCTTTGAGACCTATTTTGGTTTCATACCAAGGTCTCCCTTGGATTTTGTCTTTGAAAAAGACATAGCAATTGCTGGACACAGTGATGTGGAAAAAGCAACCAGATTCATTGAATGGATCCAAGAAATTCACTAGGCAGTGCAGGAACAGTTGGAAAAGAGCCAAGCCAAATACAAGGCAAGGCATGATAAATTCCAGGTGGAGCACAACTTCCAAGTTGGCAATCAAGTCTGGTGGTATATAAGCAAGGACAGAATGCAAGGTGAAGGAAAGAAGCTAAAGCCAATAAGGTATGGGCCTTTTAAGGTACTTGAGAAAATTGGTGAGAATTATTTCCACCTTGATCTGCCAGCATACATGCACATCTATTCAGTAGTAAATGCAGAAAATTTAAGATTGTTTGAACCTTCTTTAATTGAAGATCTTGAAGGGAAAATTCAATTTCCTTGCATTGATGATATGTTGCTTGAATACCTCAATGAACTATAGGAAGATACAGTTCTAGACAGGAAGGTGAGGACAATGTGCATAGGGGACGTGGAGTACCTTAGAATTGGACTCAAAGGTTCACAACCCAGTAGTGCCAAATGGATAAAGATTAAGCAAGTGCCGCAGTTGTATCCTCACTTAAGCGATGCTTGAAAACCAACTTTTGGTGGTCCAAATGCCTTTTTTAGTGGGAAGGCGTGTTCCAAATGGATCCGAGATTGCTCTCTAGGTCTTCATAAATTCTTTAAAAATTGTGCCAAAGATCAAAATATTTTAAAATATCAAAGTTATCGCAAGAGGAAACACCCTTAGCGGGGTGGAGGAACATTATCGGGAGGCCCAAAACCCATGAAAACAGAGAAAACAAAGTATCAATGGTTTTAAGGCAATGTTGAATCAAAGTCGTCGGATCTAGCTGATCAACGGTCCAAATCCGATCATCAAACCACTATCGGGGGTGGATATTGGTGCTTATCAGTGGAATCCACATGACAGATGTGTTTGCGATCAGTGCGGATCAACGAGGACCGTTGATCAAGTGCACAGATCAATGGCCCATGTTAACGTATGCTATCGCAATTGGCAAATGCAAAGGAGCGATTAAAATCGGCGGGGGTCATGTGCGATATGTGATATCGCAACAGAACATGGAGCGGGGTTGATATCAATACACCATGCGATAACAAGACTCGATAGAATTATAAAGGAAATTTGATATAATGTCAAGTCTGGTTAAAGGACTTTTTCAATATTTTAATGTATTCTTAAATACAAAGGAATAGGGCCATTCCGATATGTGATGATGACTTGCAAGCATATCCGATAGAGAAATGGATCATATTTAAGGACTTTTAAATTCCGATATATTGATTTTTGGTGTAATTTCTCTGTGAAAATACATTTTCCCTGTGTTTAACAGAGCATGTCTATTTCAGGAGTTTTAGAGTCTCGAGGCACTCTCGCGTTACATAATGGGTGGCCACCTCCTCTATAGGCATTAAACAATGATTGTATCATGCTGAGACAGGGATTGGAAGTGGACATAGGCTGGGGAGACCAAGAGACAGGAACATGAAACAAACAAGCAGCGTAGTTTTGGCTATAAAGCCACATACAAAGAGCATAGCAGGGGGAAGCAGTATTTCAGGCAAATGCCAAGACAGAGTTTGCATAGAGTCAGAGAGCACCGAGGGAGTCTATGTACTCATAGAGAACTTGAGAGGATCAAGTAAAGCTCTTGTTATTGTAATATGTTGTGTGCGAGGCTCAAATTGAGCTCACTATTGTAAAAAGAACTTACTTGAAGACATAATAGAGAGGCCACCATTCAAGGCTGGACTAGAAGATGTAGCCCGGGAGTATTGGGTGAGATCCTTATTAAATTTTTTTGTGTCACGTGTTGCCTATTATGTTTTCTGTTTACTGCTTCATTGTCTGTGCATTTTGCAATCTTATCGATCCATTACATAAAATGACATAGACTAATCCATGCACATAAGTCTGTAATACCTTATTATTGTTTTAGATCTCATTATCTGATCACATCTTTGACTTCAACTCATTGATTCACATGGTTAGATTTGTAAGTTGGTTGGTTGTGTGAAGGAGATAGAAGACCCTAGATCTAGTTTCATCCATACAGGTTGTGATTTCAAGAGTTATACAAGGATCACAATGTATGATGGCCATGATCATACAAACAGTCATCTAGTCATGGGTCCACCAACTGTCATTTGTGGATGTATATTTTGATCATTGTACATGTTATGTTAGCTTATGTTCTGAGTATGGGTATGCCTCCCTCAGCAACAAAGATTTCATGATGAAAATGTATTGTAACAGATGAATCTCGCTGGTTGTTCTTGATCCTGACTTGTCACAAGATAAAGTACTTCAGTCATTAGCCATCATCTTTTACTTTTCTCTTTAGGAGGAAATCTATTATAGGCCATTTTTTCACATTCGGTCAATAGGCCTTCTAATGGGATCAATCAACATCTTATTCCCCCTTGTCATAATCTTTCACAAAGAGCTAAGCATGCTTCTTTCATTCCCTACAGTTTCTTCCTGAAACCGCAGCATCTGAACTAGATTTAAAACCAATGCTACCTGGCCTCTTGTTGGAAAACGTTCACCTACAAGTTGCTCCACTATGGCCTGCATTGATGACCTATAGGTTGCTCCCCTTTTCACCTCTATTGGTTCTAAAAATTCGAGAAAAAGAGAGATATTCTACAAGCTTCCTCTTTCAAAACCTTCTAGAATTTGTTACAACCATTTACCTCAGATAAAACATTCAGATCCTATCCTACCCTTTCCATCCCTTAGCATCTGCATAACCATCATGTTGACATATCTATTAAGTGGGTTTTTGTTGTAGCGACTACAACTACCCTCCAAATTTTGCCTTAGCTTCATTTTGGAGCATCCCTACCAACCATCCTTAGTAGCATGTCTTGCACTATTAAGTACATAGACTTCAGCTAAGTTTTAGTTGCATGCTAGCCTATGCATGTTAGCTTGTTTGTCTCCCTCACATACGTTGCCTTTCCGGACTTAGACCGTTTGCTAGTTGAGAAACTCCCTCAAAAAATTGTGCAATTCTAGAGGGGAACCATCCTTCCCTCCAAAAATTACGCAAATTAGCTGGGCAGCCTATTGGGATCCACAATTGCACAAAACAGTTAGGTAGTCCTCCTTCAGAAAATTGTGCAATATGACCCTGTACTTCATCTCAGCCCAGAAATTGTGCAATTCTGGGAGATAGTCACCTGTTGACCCCATAAATTTCACAATCCCTGAGGGACAACCAGCCCAGAAACTGCACAAATTTTCATCCCACGCTCGCAGACCGATGCATATGACTTTAAGGTTGATCAGTTCCCTCTGAGATTGAGCAAAACTGATTTTCATGCCTAGGTTGCTTTTCCCGAAATAGCAAAAGGCATCAGGCAAAAGGAATCCATATATTTGATGGATCTATTTTTAGTAGCTAGAGGTTACATGCAGGGATCATTTTAGAAACCTCTCACTAAGTGTCACTTTTTCCTAGATTTGTGGCATGCACGTCATAACCTCGCTCTTATAAATAATTATTAACCAGATGCTACAGAGCTCATTCCTTACATTGATCTTGCAGCTCTAACATCCCACATCACATCCAGGAGTCTTCGACACTTTTAGCTTAGCTGTTTTAGGGTAAATCTGCTTTTCATTTCTTGCACTGTGTTTCTGTCACTTTTTGTGTTTCACTTTGTGTGAGTGTTATCTGCTTGATTTCAATGAGTGCTTACTGTCATTTTAATGTATGTTAGCTTGTGTTATCACTCATTATTTCTCAATATTAAAGAAATAAGTCACCAAGGTAACCACAAACCACTTTTGGAGCATAGGCTCTAGCCAACCTAGGCTCAGAGAGGGATCTCTCTATATGATTTAGCTTTTTTTGTTTGAATTTTAGGCTACTTATGAATGTTCAAGGGTCTTTTATTTGTATTGAAGATTGGGTGGTGGGGTTCTTTAAACAAATGGATAAAATGATGTCTCTAGACCATTGGGCTATGGAATCAATAGAAGGGCAGAAAAACTAGATCAACTCGCTAAAGGGAATGTTCAAAAGGCAAGATAGCAGAGTAGAGTGCAAGTCTTTGGGCCAGAGGGTGAAAAGGTTTTAACCAGGGTGAGGGAGCAATTAAGAATTCTCAGACCGGGATTGAAACGAGGAACAAAGGGTAATTGGAAACAAAGGGAAATTAAGAATCCTTTGCTATAGATTATAAAGAAACAACCTAAACTAAGGAGAAAATAAGAATTCCTTAACTTAGATATCAGTAGAAAACATGTATTTTCCTAACTATTAAAACAGAGTGTAATTAAACAAATTCTGAGATAATACTCAGATTCAGATATACATTATGGAAAAACATTAAGAAAGATAACGACAACGTGAGAAAATACGTGTCTGCACTTTGCTCAACACATGAATCCTTCGAAATATCTGGTCTTTATTCATCAATCCAGCTTGCTAGCTCAGTCAATGCTCCAATGGCTTTACAATATTTTGATCAAGAAGTCTATAGAAATTTCTAAGAATCCACCCCACATACTTCGAATTTTGAAGTATTTATACAAAAAATCATTACAACATATCTCAAAACAACTTGAGATTTATTCTAGGAAATAGAAATATCTTCTTGCAAGAAGATAGAGACTGCTAATGAACTATTTCATGTTGTCCCTTTTATCATGGTTGTGTTGGCCTTTATTATTGAAGTGTTAGCCTTTTAATATAGCTTGCAGTTGTGGAGTTTCATGCTAGAGTCTTCTTTACTTTCATCTTTCAACTGATACTCTTTAACTCTGATACTCTTTGACCCTGCTGCCTTGTTTTCACATGTTTTCCCTGGCTTCCTTCATTTTTACTATTTAGTAAATGCTACCTACATATTGTGGCACTTTTCTTCCAAATTAAGCATAAGGTTCCTTTTGGAAAGGACCTTCCTTATTTTTAAAATGGCAATAGTCCTCATCTATATTTAGCTCCTGGAGCTCATATCTGTTTTTGCTATTGAGGAAGTGGATGAGTCTATTTGCATCCTCTGGCTTATTTCCCAACTCTTCCTTCACTTTCTGGATAGCTATTGTAGCTATCTTTACCAACTCTATTTGTTCAAAAATTACTTGGATTGATGGCCAAATATCATTGACAGAGTCAATCATATTGCCCCACAACATTTATTTGGTTTGTCCAAGTGGTTTCTCCAGCATTAAATCCTTCTCTAGGATTTTGATTCTCTCACCCATTCTCTGGGCCCTTTGTGTTTCATCTTTCTGCTTCAATTGGGCAAGTTTGTAGTCTATTTCCAAACTTGCAAAATTTTCTCTTAACTTGTTCATTTCAGTAGCCTGGATAGACATCTCTTCCATGGCTTTGACAAGTTTTGTTGCTTTCTCTCCTGATGCACCTACTGCTGATGTAGACTCTATTGTTGCTGGCAAGGGTGTTGCAAGTAGATCTATAGGTGCCAAAGATGTTGTTGGTGTGGATGGCACTATTGTGGAGACTATGGGGATAAAATTTTTTGAATAGGTGGCCACATCTTCCTATTTTAATTGGATCAAATCATCCAATTCCTTTTTAGTCTCTTCAAGTTGGTCATTCAATTTCAAGACCAAGTCCATTAGTTCTTCATGCCCCTGTTGGGCTTCTAAGACTTCCAATGTTTGTGGATGTTGTAACTGAGGTATTTTTAGCTATTTCTTCAATGCAGCTATGTCATCATTCTTATTTTTGATAAATTGTTATATATCTTTTATATCCTTGGGATTATGTCCCAATTCAATTACTAAGTCCTCTAAGGACTTGATCCTTATGTCCTTGGCCTTTGAAGAGGCCTTCTCCAACTGGAATTGTGCTGAGATATTGTTCAGGGAGTTCTGTAGCTGATGGGTAGCTATGGATTGGCTTGTCAGGGTGGATTATATCATCTCTCTAGTCTATTTGTGTAGCTCAATCTGGTCTATGGGGTGTATATCCCTTGCCAACACTTCGAAATCTACCCTTTTGAAATTTGATGTTGTCTTTGGCTGCTGATTTTTAGGCTTCATAAAGGTCATTTGTAGCTTCCCCTCTTTAATGTCAAAGGCTGATATTAGCATTATTTGATTGGTAGGAGTTAACTTCAGATATTTTGCATATGTTTGGGCCTTAAGCCTCTCATTTCTAGCCTTGATTTATTTATACCTTTCCTTGATATCTTGGTCTTTTTCAGCTGGAATTCTAAAAGAAGACACTTCAACATTGAGTTGCCTTTCCAACATCTGATTTTGCGATGTGGAATGCTCTTGCATGCCTCCAAATGGAGTGGTAGGCCTACTTCTTTCTGATCCCAAATTAGTGACCTCAGCTAAGTCTTCATCATACTCTTTCTCGGAGGATGGATTTAGCTTTTGCCTCTTGTTTGATTCCTACTAAAAATCAAAGGTGGCTCTTCCTGAAGTGGAATCCCCTTCTCTATTTCTTTTTGGGATCTTCTCCTCATTCTAAGGAGTCTGCATGACTGGAGGGGTGCTCATAGTAGTCTCTGGTCTTTCTAGTACCTGCAGAAAAGAGATGTCATCAAGCTACTTTTCTAAATCAATTAGAGAATTCTCTACATCTACTCTGATGTTGTCCTGGTCTACTAGGGTACCCTCCAGGCATTTTGTCTGATTTGCATAAGCTCCTAGCTCAAGTATGGGATGGTTAGTGAAAGGTCTTAGCTTGACCTTTTGTCTCTTCTTTGTGATGACTTCCAAAGGATCATATCTCCAGAAAAAACTTCTTTGGAACTTCATATTCTATGATATCAAGTCTGCCTCTTGGCCGGCCTCTCTAGAGTTGCATTTGAAGGGGCCTAGTTGGTCTTTTATTTTGAAATTGGCCTTATTCTTGGCATTGACAAAGTTTATTTCATCTTCATTGATAATTTTCCTATAGTATTCTAATGCAAACAACCTCATTGGGAGGTATCTTGGTAGTTTGTATGGTGCCAACATGCAACCATAAATCCTTATTTCTATATGGTTATGGTAAAGGTACCAGTCACCAACTTTGGTCTGCTTAGACAATTGAAGGTCTCTCTTTATTTCTAGACTGATTCTAGGAGGAAGGCTTATAGTCAACATTGCCATGACTGGGTGTACAAATAAATCAATGAAATTGAAGTAAGAGTATGGAGACTAGTATTGATGGATCAATGGGGTCCAAAAAATAACTGACCTGGGTTGACCCTTGGTGTCAAGCTTTTGAAGGGTTAAAGGGAACTTCTCTGATTAATAATATAAGAACATATGGTATAAAACTGAGTAGTACTTAAAAACACTTTCATTGTTCATTCTAAGGAATTGTTCATGCATCCTATCAGCTATATATTGGGCATAGTCATAAATCATAGCAAGAGGTTGTGCTAGAGTGTATATGGACATGAAGGCAAGGATTATTTCATCAATGTACTCATAGGTGGAGTAACCAAAAATAGAAGATATCATGGCCACAATATTTTGGCCACATGGAGAGAAAATGACTGATACATATGGAGGGGAGTCCTTAGGGATGTGTTTCTCTTCTTTGATGAAGGTCTAGAATAGTTGGGCCAACTTTGCAGAGCTAAGTTTGGGATACAAGTCCAACAAGTCTCCAATTGAAAGTGGGATTAGGCTTGGTCCTGGTTGGAGCTGCAATATTTCATTTATAGACTCAACGGTGATGGTGAAAAGGACCTTCTGGTCATGATACATGACAGTTATGTGACTGGGGACGTAGCAAGCATAGCACATATGCACAATTTCAGAAAAAATGTGGACTTGGGGGAACTGGTACTTGGGAAAATTTGACTCCCAAAGGCCAATTTCATTAGCATGGTTCAGGAACTTGTCCCTACTTTAGCAATGTACTTTGAGCAAGGGTTCTAGGACAGTGGTATCTTTTATTTGGAATTACTTATCCTCCAAAGGAAGGTGGTCCAGGTCTAAATGAGGTGTAGTGATGGGCCTTACATCCATTGAAATTGGAGCGGCCATACTTAGTTCTTGTGGATTTGAGTGTGGACGGTGATTTAGAGTTTTTAGGGCAACGAAGGCTTTGCAATGGTTTATGGCTCACAGTGTTAAAATTTAGGTAAATTTGATCTTTTTTCTTAATTAACAGTGTCAAAGAGGGTGAATTGATTTGTAATTTGATAATGGAGCTGGAATTTCACTGTTAAATAACTAGAATTGGGTAGAATTGACTATAAATGGTGGTTGAAGGTGCCTGCTAAGGTTCGTACAGTACTGGTGCAGACTGATGAATGAGTTGGATTATCTGTAGCTTCTGTGGAGCGATGGAGGAGGTTTGTGAGCAATTTGGGTGTTTGCAGTGTTCACAATGATTTTCTGAGCTCTCAAAGGAAAAATGCGCAAAAAGAGTGAAAGAGGGGTAAATAGACTTTTATAGGAAAAACGGTTAATTTTGGCGGGTTTCACTATTTGGTGAATAGTGATGGTTTTCGGTTGGAAGGGTAAAGTCATTTGGGAGGTCCATAACATCGCTTTTGTGGTGTGGGCGCTATTCGGGTGGGCTCATCCGATTCCATTTAGCACTTGACACGTAGCATTGGGGGCTAGGGAGAAAACCACCTTATCGGGCAGGTAAAGGGTGGACATCGGGCTAACCTAATATGTTTGTGGGGCATTGGATGTGGAGGAGGGACGATCGACGGTGATCAAGAGATGGGAGTTGCATGGGGATGAATGATTTGACGGGGGGGGGGGCCAGGGACTTAATCAT
>APFE030096289.1:56467-81428 GCA_000404065.3 Pinus taeda | reverse complement strand
TTAAAAAAGTTAATATGAAGTGAAATGAGCAGAAGGGACATTGTGCCTAAGTGTATGAAATGTTGTGTATTTTCCACATACCTGCTACTTAGGATAAATGTATTTGGTGGGTTTTTGGTACATAAAACATGTTTATAAAGGGGTTTTCCTAGGCAAAAGAACTTAACCTTAGGAAAAGGGGTTTTATGAGGGGGATGAATGAATTATGATGAAAGTTAACACATTTCCTTCTTAAGTCATCAAGCCGAGGGTCTGGTCCCACCAAAAGTTAGAGAAATGCTCTGAGCCTTTTTTACTTAAAAACTATAGGTATTAATTTTTTTCTTATGGAAGGGGAGTTAGTGAGTGTCATGGGGGTTAAAATGAATTAGGGGATATTAAGTAAACCAAATTATGAAACATTGCCTTCGTTTTGTTTACCACTTATGCATATTTAAATGATGCATTTGGAACAATGACATAAGTACTTTTTCTATCAATTACATGACATTTCTGCAACCCTTCTACTACTTACCCACTTACTCATCCTACCATTTTTTATTCACTTTATTTGGGTGCATTTAGGCTAGCAAACCTGTACCAATATTTTCTTTTATTTACAAAATAAACTAATTCTAACACTATATCCTCCAAGGGCTCAGAGTAAATTGATGAGTTCCTTTTATTCACTCTACCTATCTAATGATCTACCAAGATTACACTGTTTGGTCAGATTTATTCACTATCTATAAACATAAAATTAAAAACATGAAATAGCCAAATTTAAACATTTAGACTATAATGAATTGTGGCATAAGCAACAAGTTACACACAATCATTTATTATGCATAAAAAGTAAATAGTAGTAGCATTTTGACTTGCACACTTTCATGGTCTCTTTTTGTCTTTTGGGTTCATATATTTTATTTTTGTGACCTTTTCCATTCTTTTTGTCCTTTGATTATTCTTTTAGGACATACCCTCTTTACATTTTTTAATTTTTTAATATGGAAAACATTTACAGAAAGCAAAGGTATGTACAATATTACAAGGCTCAACATTAGTCATTCAAAATTATGACTCCTATTGGTATAGGAACCTAACATTTTGTAGAAGCATTGTTTCAGTTTTCGTTTGCATCTCACTATTGTCGCATGCGTGAAACTGTTTTTACACTGACGATCATCGTTGCGGCAACCCACTTCACACACATGCATTCTTTCCCGTTTTATGAATCCTGCACTTACTGTTTGCATGCATGACGATTCAATCTTGTTTACAATTAGTTTCATAATGCATTCAGATTTCTCATGTTTTTCAGTTGCCTGTTAGTGGGTTTGGGCTACCTTAGCTCGGACCTTACCTTGCTCGGCTAGCATTGCACATTTCTGGAATTGAAGGCTCTTCCTTCCCTCTAGAAATTGTGCAAGTCTATCCTAGCATTGATCTCCAAGCTTGCATTATGCAATTCTGGGAGGCAGTGCCTTACTAGCCCCAGAAACTGTGCAATGCAGTTTGCTGGTTTGCATGTCACTATTGACTGAAATTGCAAATTATGCAATTTCAGTCCTCAGCAAACTAGGATGGAGTATGCATTTTGAATTTACAGTAGTCAGTCAACCTCCCGAAAACCCAGAATATGCCTTGCGTAGTTTTGGAAGTCAATCTCCCAACCTCCCAATGAAAGTTGTATAATCTTCACACACAATCATACAAGTATGTTGCATGTCAGTCCTCAAGTTTATTTTGGTTTTCAAATTATAGATTTCTTTCCATGAGTGTTGTTATTTTTCTAGGTATCATAGGTGTTCGTCTTCCTCTCAATAGCATAGGTACAATGGCTTCTAGGAGAGCAGAGTCAAAGACATTAGTGAGAGCACAACTGGGGATGCAGTCGATGAAGTGTCCATGAGATTGCATGTCTATGAAGACATCAATTTTTTCATGGAAAAGGATATCAAGATGAAATGGCAGCAACATCAAAGCAAACAACACCATCAGTAGCAACAGAAGGTAACACACCTACGTGTGACAAATGCAAGAGGAAGGTTGTTGACAACGTAGAGGTAGAGCAAACTTGCAAGTTCAAACAAATCCACTTGTGGTGAAAGAAGCTTTGGATATTGAGGTTATGAGGTGATAGCGCGATAGGAGAATTGCACGAAGGCATAGAGATAAACAGAGAAGGAGTTGTAGGTGTTGAAGCAACAAATCAAGGAAGAACATGAGCTGCACAGACGAGAGAAAGAGTTGCAGTAGGAATAGGTACAGCAGGAGGCGCAACGTGCACAGAGTGATGAAACTATGCCCATACAGGTTATAGACCCAACCCAGCAAGTGGCACAGAGCCAATAGGGTGAGCATTGTCATTGATCACATGCAAGGGTGTTCAGGAACATGGATGTCATTATGCGCATGCATGCGATCCCACTGATTGGCACACTCACCAAGGTGAAGACAAGAAGCAAACCCAACTGGACCTGAACATGTATTTCGATAAGTTGATGTGCATGGTCACCAACACACACTTGGAGATTAGCACAGACACTATGCATTAGTATGTTTCTGGTCTAGATGCACTCAAGACGATGATGTGCATGTTATTAGATGAGTTGGACAAAGGATCCATATCAGTGTACCCGGATGCAATGGAGGCAAGAGGTCACTTTCAGCAGGATGTCACCATTGAGTGTACAAACACCATCATGGACAACCAAGCTTGGCATCAGTTCACCACCATCGATCATCACAAGGATATCGAAGAGTTGGTCTTACCACAACTATCCGAGTGTTAGTGATAGCTTGCATGACTTTCTCAAGCCTATTTTGTCTCACATGGGTACATGTGTATATTGTATGTAACATCTTGTAAAGTGAAAGTCCAAGTGTTGATAGTTGGATGTAATAGTCATGTAGTAGGTGAGGAGTCATGAGGGTAGGTGAAGAGTCACAAAGGGGAATGTCAAGGGTCACCCCACCCTTTCCTATTTATAGAACCTCATAACTCATTGTAGAGGCTTTTGGTCAGACAAGCTTCTAATAGGAGTATCTTAGAGAAATATTGGAGAGAATTGTAACGAGCCTTGAATTCTCCATAGTGGAGAGCTAGTACATCTCTTTGGAGGAGCAGGTGGTAGTCATTGTAATGTTCCATTATCAAGAATAGTGGTTGGTCATGGTTGTAATGTATGATTGGAACTTTCACTTCTTAATATAACAGAGGCAACTTGTTTCATGCATATGTTGTTATTGTATTTCAGTTAACTTGTTTACTCTAATGATATATGTATCTATTTGCTTACGCATGTATGTATAGACTCGTTTTGTATATGTATGTATGAATCTTACTGAAATGTGTTGTTGGTTTAACCATCACTTTGGATTGTTGGTTCACCTTCCTTACAATCTGTGATGCATTTGTTCTCATGTGGTCTCTTCCAAGCTGCATGTTTACAAAGGTTTCCAAGGGTGCACTCATTCCACCTTCTATGTGTTAGAATCATTCATGCACCTTCCTTTGCTTGTTGTGCATGTCACACCCTTACTACCAACAAGGACATCTCACTTGCCTCTACGTGCAACTGCGGTCATGGCGATATCGTACAACCCACTGTTAGAACTCCTACACCAAACAGTCTGAGTTCTAGTTGGGACTTCTTATCAGGGAGATCCCTTGACATGTTGGTGGTCTAGCACTATCAAAATTTTGGTGCTAGAAGGAGGGCCGGATGACAAGATGAGTCCTCACAATCTGTTTTTAATATTCATACATCTAGCATGGATACTGTCAAACTTATCCCTCTGCAATGTTTTTCACATGTCGAACCTCTCGACATCACAAGGGAGTTTGTTGATATCTTGTCCGAATTCATGTATGATGGTGAAGGTGAAGTAGCCTGGCTTGGGTACTTAGAAGACTTCTATGCATTCATTGCAAAAGAGGCCAATGTTCTACTTGCATACACACTTCGCGAATCCCACTACAGTGGTGTTGGAGTCTTCCATCTAGCAACATGCACTCACTTGAGCAGTTATGTGATCTCATTGAATCTACTTTCCATAATTTTGATCTAGAGCCTCTTGACAAAGGTTAAAACAAATGAAGACCCTACAAGAATCACCTATGGATTTTTGTAACCACTTCCATGTGTTTTTGTTTCAAGATCCAAATTGTTAGATGAAATTCCAATATCTCATGGACATATTTGAATATTTCCTTACCAAATCTGTCAACCCCAAGAAGAAGTTCAAGCTCAAACCCCACTCAACATACTTCAGTGATGGAGTTGCACAATCATAGATGGACACATCGTTGTCACAAGTGAATTTTTGTCATCCCTTCATCAAACATCTCTACCACTGCATAGTGATGTGGGAGAAAATGTACACACATCCGTTCAACTATCACATCCTCCCAACATCACTTCTCTCAATTTTCACGTAGACTTGGTTGTGAAGCCCATGGGTTGTCACATGCATGTCTTACCTCAATCTCCGTCTTCATGTTTTCTTGATCCTCTGGATTGAACTGTCTTGTGTTCATCCATTCCGGACTCTACGCCTATTGTGAACAAGGATCAAGCCATTGATGGAGTTAGTGTTACACAACCAACCTACTTTTTCATTCATGCAAAGTATGAATGGAAGCTTAAACATCAATCCATGGCAAAGGATTATTCCATTCTGTCTGTGCCTCCTACTCAGTGATTCTGCCATCTCTTATTTTTCTCATCTATCTTTGTCTATGATGCACCTATTTTTGATCACTTGCAGAACACACCGGATATATGTCCATCATTCGACAGTTGAGAGGACAAATTATTCATTGAAGATCCACTTGATTTTTCATCTACTTTTTCCAGAAACGCAAAGGGTGAACATTCTTTCTTCTCATCTACCCCTTTGTGTGATTCATTAAATCATTAGGATGCTGAAAAACATCCTAAATTTTCTGATCTTGGTTGTCATGATTTCTCTACTTCTTCATCTAATCATAATGTTGATTCAATCATTGTTAATCTTTATAAGACACTGGTCTATGATTATCTATTTGTCAACGAAGTCAAAACCCTGCAGACTGTTGAGGCACTTCAGCTTGAGGTAATGGTTATGTCGGGCCCTCGCTATGTTGAGGTTGGTTTCACTTCCAATTAGGAAGTTGTTCAAATACCCAAGGCTCCTCATAACTCATCTATACGCACTGAAGATTAATTCAACACTGAGATTTTGCTTCCTCCACTCGAAATACACAATCCCATTGCTCATGCATTGGATGAATCTTACACAACAAGCACACTTGTGCAACATAAGTGGTCTACCTTTCCCATGTTTTCTTGCATGCCATAGTCAAGAGAATGCATACACTTAGCATATGCATGCAATGCAGCAAAACACCATGGTAAGTCCACAGATTGCATGTCATGCATTTGCACTCACTTATGTTTTTTGGACACATTTAAACCCGGAGTTTGTTTAGCTTCATTGTTATATATTTCATGTTTGTTGGTTGGCACAGTTGTCCTATTCACGAACCATGGCTTCACCAACATGGGTCAAACAATGCACTAGTGGCTACATTGGAAGCATCACTTTACATGAGAAGACCCATACACCATTAGCTTAGGAGTAGGAGTAGTGTTTTCTTTTAGTTTGTTTTCTTGCATGCATATTTGCTTCTTAGTTTGCATGTTTGTTTGTTTGCCTGCTTTTTTTCTTACTCTCTTTTCTTACGCGTTTACTTCTTCTTTTTCTTGGTTTTGTTGTTTGTTTTCCTTTTTATGTTCTTAGGTTAGTTTCGCATGAAACAGTGTGTGACTCTTGAAACAAGATGGGTAAAGTACAAGAGGACTTGTGGAGTTATCAATTCTTGGTTATCTGTCATCTTGCCTCTGCATGAAGAATTTGTTGTCTTCAGTCCATGAACCCTCAATGGAAAATACGTGTTGTTCGAAGCAAAGTTGGGTGAAAACACAACTCTTTGCAAACTAACTAATGTCACCTACTTTAGTCAATTTTTTTGGGTTAATCCTTGTTAGCTCATTCAAGTAGAGTAAGGTGAGGGGGAAAACATTAACAATCACATCAGAGATATATATAAACTACTTCTTTGAAGGAACTACCTCTTCTTCTCTCAATAAGCTAGGATCCCTCTTCCGCCTCTGAAATTAATAAGTTTTATGTAAATTTACGAAAAATGAAAAATGAAAAAATCTAAATGTGAAAAATTTCAAGAAAGTGAAAAATGAATAAGGAGAAAAAAGAGAAAGGCTTCCTGCATAGAGAGGTGATGCAAGTAACTCCACTAGGGTACTAAATAGTCTCGCTAGCAGCGAAGTGATGCTTATGTTCCTGCCTGACTCCACTGGGGTACTGTCTAGGCCTACTGGCAGCAGAGAAACACCAAAGATGAAAACTTAAACTCTGACTATCATATGGCTTATGCACCAATATACTTCTCATCCCAATTGAAACAATTGTGTTGGCTTGGTTTGGAATGTCTGCCGAATGATCAAGAGCATGGAAGATGCTACATCTTACAATCAAGAAAGTGTGGAAGCCAAGATGATCAGAGAACTGAAAAATACTTCCGGAGGTGTTAAACTTGCTTTTCACAAACAAGTTCAATTCATAGAGCTAGAGTTCTACCAGTTTGTCGCCAAGTATTGTAGTGGATACAACCACCCTCCAAATTTTTCCTTAGCTTCATTTTGGAGCATCCATACCAACCATCCTTAGCAGCATGTCTTTCACTCTCAAGTGCATAGGCTTCAACTAAGTTTCAGTAGCTTGTTGGCATGTGCATTTCAGCTTGTTTGTCTCCCGCCCGCAGGCCGACATCCCAAACTTAGACCATTTGTTGTATAAGACACTCCCCCTAAAAATTGCATAATTCTAGAGGGGAACTAGCCTTCCCTCTAGAATTAGTGCAAATTACTTGGGCATCCTGTTGGGCTCCATAATTGTCCAGAACAGTCAAGCATTCATCATTTACAAAACTGCGCAATCTAACCCAGCACTGCAGCTCATCCTAGAAATTGCACAATTCTACAAGACAGTCACCTGCTGACCCCAGAAATTGTGCAATCCCTCAGGGAAAACCTGCCCAAAAAGTGCATAAATTTTCATCCCAGGATTGTAGACCGATTAATGTGCCTTCAGAGTTGACTAGTTCCCTCCAGGACCGAGAAAAACATATTTTCATGCATGTGTTTCTTTTCCCAAAATAGAAAAGGCAACATGCAAAAGGCATCCCTAGATTTGAGGGATCTATTTTTAGCAGTTAGAGGTTACATGCAAGGATATTTTAGAAACCTCTTGCCAAGTATTGCTTTTTCCTAGATTTATGGCATGTGCGTCATAACCTAGATCTTATCAAAACTTATGAATCATACATTGCAAAGCCCATTCCTCACATCGATATTATAGCTTTGACATCCCACATTGCATCCAGGAGTCTTCGACACTTTCAGCTTAGTTGTTTAAGGGTAAATCTTCTTTTTGTGTCTTGTGGTGCATTTTTGTCACTTTTTTTATTTCGATTTGTGTGAGTGTTGTCTGCTTGATTTCAATGAGTGCTTATTATCATTTTAATGTATGTTATCTTGTAGAAGCACCATGCTAGTTTTTGTTTGTCTCTCACTGTTTTCGCATGCATGACACTATTTTTACATTGACGGCCATCGTTGCGGTGACTTGCATCACACACATGCATGCTTTTCGGATTTATGAATCATGCACTTATTGTTTTCATGCATGACCATTCACTCTTGTTTACACTCAGTTTCACCATGCATTCAGACTTTTGATGTTTTCAGTCACCCGTTGGCAGGTTTGGGCTAACTTGGCTCGGATCTTGCCTTGCCCAGTTAACATTGCACATTTCTAGAAGTGAAGGCTTTGCCTTCCCTTCAGAAATTTTGCAAGTCTAGCCCATCACTAACCTCTAGGATTTCATTGCGCAATTCTAGGAGGAAGTGCCTTGCTGGCCCCAGAAACTACGAAATGTAGTTTGTTGGTTTGCATGTCACTACTAACTAAAATTGCACATTGCACGATTTCAGTCCTCAATAGGTGAGGCTGGACTATGCATTATGTAGTTCCAGTAGTAATTCAACTTCCTGACAACCTGGACTGTGCCTTGCACATTTTTAGCAGTCATTCTCCCAGCCTCTCGATGAAAATTGTGCAATATTCATAGACATTCACACAGGTATGTTGAATGCTAGTCCTCGAGTTTGTTTTGGTTTTCAAATGATAGATTACTTCCCATGAGTGTTCTTATGTCTCCAGGTATCATAGGTGTTCATCTGCCTCTTAGTAGCATAGGTACAATGGCTTCCAGGAGAGCAGAGTCAAAGACACCGATGAGAGCACAACTAGGGATGTAGTCGATCAAGTGTATATGAACTTTTCTGCCTATGAAGACATCAAGTCTTTCATGGACAAAGATATCAACATGAAATGGAAACAACGTCACAGCGAACAACACCATCAACAAAAACATAAGGTAGCACACCTCATGCAACAAATGCAAGAGGAAGGTTGTCAATAGTGCAGAGGTGGAGCAAAGTTGCAAGTTCAAACAAATCCACTTGAGGTGAAAGAAGCTTTGGAGATTGAGGCTATGAGGTGACAACGTGATAGGAGGATTGTGTGAAGGTGTTGGCTTATTGGGGCTTGACCCAAGTTTAGAAATGTTTGGCGAAACAGGTCTTGAAACTATCAACCCTTTTGGAAACAGCCCGCGAAGCGCGGACTGAGGTCTCACTCGAGGTAGTATGGGAGGGTGTTGGAACTAGGTTTCCACACCCAAGGGATGTCTTGATGAGGTCTGGAAGTTCGTGAACCAATCCTACGTGCTGCGCTACTTCCACACAATCATCTATTCAGAGTATCTACCTTCGTGCGGTTTGGAAAATGAGTGCAAGTAAAATTTACCTTTCCTTAATATTATTATAGATCTTGAATTACTTAAGAAGGCACAATGCTTTCAGTTATTTAACATAACAAACATATGCACAATCATAAACCATAAACAGATGCATAAACCAGAATATAGAATAGATATGCAATATTCCAAAACCAACTTATATTTATTAATGCCTTTTATCAATTACAGTCTACTTCCTTCCCTGTGGACACAACTGTAGGGGTCCACGCACACAGTTGTGGACTCTACTAGGCCTCTGCGCACATAGCTGCAGAGCCTCTATCTCCTATTACAACCCAAAACTTGGACTTATAGACTTAGATCTAATATCGCATTCAGACACCCATATTACTTCTTACATCATCAAAAATTGCCTTTTACCCTTAGAGCCTTGCTCTTATTTATACATTCCCATGGTTCACGAACCATGGGTAGGCCAACACATTCTAGATTAATTTACAATATTTTAGGGTGGACTACCCTTAGACTTTACTCATTACAATTCATACTCTGCACACTTTGTGGGGATTTTACAATACAAATACCCAAAAATGTGAGCTTTAAGCCCCAAAACTATTACGCAGGGGATTTGCTGCCCAATAGGCCCCCAACACAATCATCGTGACTCATCCTAAGTCACTCATCAGTGCGGCAAGACACACTACGAAGGCTTCACAGTCCACCATCCCTGTGGGTGATCCAGTACGCTTAGTTGCTCCATCCTTGCCTCCTGCAACACTTCTTCAAGCTCCTACTCCATTGTCCCTACTAATTCACGTAACTGATGATGCTCATTCTGCTTTGCTCAGTTAACACAAAGCAACTCCTCATAGGATTTTAGCTCTAGCTGAGATGTCAAAGATGTGATCTTTTTATGCAAGAGTGGCAAGCTTGTGAGCTCTGGTCCGGTATACTCATTGTCTATTGAATCTTGTGTTGTTGCATTTTTGCAAGAGAGATGTTGTTGTCTGCGAGGTCCCAATCTTCAAGTTTCATTGTGGGCACGCGGTCCAGGGACACATTTTTCAATGGAATTCTATCTTTTATCCCAAGACTCACCATCTCACCCTTATCTTTCATATATCGCTTACCATACCACAGGTTTTGTGGCGACATCCAGACCAGTACTGCTATTTGTCTGGGAATTTGTGGTATATCTCCCACCACTGGCGTTGGGCTCGGCACGGTGACCTCAACTATCGGCATTATGTTGTCCCGAAGGTCTTGCATCTCTTGTGGTAATGTTGCAATCACTGGTTTTATTCTCAAAGCATCAAAGTTGGACGGGTCCATATCTATCAGATAGCTCAATAACTTAGGTCTCATAGTGCCCTGATTTGTTTGGTGGACAACCAACTATGATTTATAGGCCGACTGGTATTCAAATTCAACCGTTCCCTCCTTTTCTAGCTCATTAATGATACTGACAGAAGATCGTTTCAAATCCCATTCTGACTCTGTGTCTTAAATGCCCACCATCTGCTCCTCGTTATCTCAGATTGACCATCTTGTCATGAACAGTGACCTCAATGGTCACTTTCCTGCCTTTGTGTGTAGTAGTGCAACCCTTTATGCACGACCGCAATTCTTATGATAAACCCACCCTACGCAAAACCCTGTTTCCCTGCAACTTGCCTGTAAAATTGTTTATAGTCTTGCACCTTATTTCAACTAATTGGAGCACTAAGACTGTACTTTGGTAGGTTAGTCAGATAGCTAGCCCACTCGTGTAGAGCTTCAGGCGACTGCCATTTACTCTTCCTAGGAAGGGCTCACCATTATGCTTTTCAAGCTGGATCGCACCTCCGTCTGTGACCTCTTTGACTACATATGGTCTCAACCAATGCATTCGGAGTTTTCCAGGGAATTTCTCGAACTTGTTGTCATACAGCAATACTAAATCATTTTCTTTGAATGTGAGAAACTTGATATGGTGATCGTGCCAAGCTTTCTCGCACTGTTTATGTACCTACTGATGGAATCCCACCAGAAACTGTTCTTCCTCAAGTTCTTCCAGTTGCGCGATCCTTTCTTCCAAGGCCTCACGGTCTGCCATGCTGGTCATCACTACTATCCACAAATTGGGTACAATGTATTCCATTGGCATGACGGCTTCCATGCCATAGACTAACCAGAATGGTGTCTGCCACATCAATTTCTTGCATGTGGTTCTATATGCCCATGTACAACAAGTATGCCCAAATCCTAATCGGTTTGTTGCGCGTTACATACTTTGGTCAACACAGTCTCCAGAATCTTGTTGAATGATTCTATGGTCCCATTCACTTGTAGATGGTACGACTTCCTTTTCTGATTATACACCTAGAACTCCTCAGTGAGTGTGTTGATATTTTCATTTAGGAAGTGTGTCTTGTGGTCACTCATTAAAATTTTTAGGCTCCAAATCATGTCAAGACGTTGTCAAATAAAAATTTTGTAGCTATAGTAGTCGTGCAGTCCTTAACTGGTTGTGCTTCCACCCATCTAGTCAAATACTCTATTGCAGTGATGATGTAGACTGCACCCATCTTCCCTTGAGGTCTGATAGACCCCACAAAGTCTATCGCCCATTTTTCAAATGGTTGCAGCGTCATCTATGGATTGAGTGGCATTTTATCCCTTTGTGATGATTTCTCAGTATGTTGACATACGTCACAGGCTTGACAGTATGCTTTTGAGTCTTGATGTAGGGTTGGCCATCATAGTCCTGCGCGAAGAATCTTCTGTGTTGTCGCTCACCCCACATAATGTCTTCCTGTAGCCCCCCCATGTGCTTTTGCGAGGATCTGTCCTCGTTCAAATTCAAGTACATATCCTTGTAATATTTCGTTGTTTCCCATTTTTTAGATGTGCCCTGCGATAATAGTAAAATCCGCTATGCGTACCACCAATTCTTTCCTTTGTTGAACTAAATATCCCTACAGTGTGGCCCTTGTGGTTAAGAAGTGGATTATATCCTCGAATTGATCATCCGTGATGTGCACTGCATAGAGCTATGCATCAGCCAGTCCTTCCTCCAATTTTTTTGGCTCCTCACTGTTTTGAATTTGCAACAGGTGATCTGGGCCTGCGTTTAGGCATCCCAGCTTTACAATGACCTTGAAGTCATATTCTTGAAATAGTAACAACCATCTACAAATGCACCCTCCCAACACAGGCTTGTTCACCAAGTATTTCAATGCAGAATGATCGGTATACATCTTGAAGTTCCCCCCAAGGAGATAGTGGTGGTATTTCTGGAGCGCGTATACCATCGCCAATCCCCCACGCTCAGTAGTAGAGTAGTTCTTTTTGGCTCTGCACAATTGTCGACTTGTGGACATAATCAGGTGATTAATGCCTTCCACTCCTCCCTGCGTGAGTACAGCACCCAGCACGATACATGGCACATCAACATGTACATGAAATTCGATGTCCCATTTTGGGAAAACCAAAATGGGTGTGGATGCCATCTTTTCCTTGAGAATCTCCAGACTTTTCTTACAATCATCATTCCAACAATATGTAGTGTCCTTTTTCAACAATTGTTCCATTGGTGTCATGATTTGTTCATAGCCCTTAATAAACTTTTGATAGTAGCCAGTGTGCCCCAACGTGGTGTGGAGTTGTTTGACATTTCGCGGCACTTGCAGATTGAGTATGACAACAATATTCATAAGGTCCACCATCAGGTCTTGTCTGTAGACCACATGGCGAAGCAAATTTCCAAAGGGGATGAGGAAGGTGCACTTCTTAAGATTCAACACAATTTGGTGTCATCAGCAAGTATCCACCATCAACCGTAATCTCGCTATATGTTTCTTGACTAGCCCAAATACAGTTCAATCATCAAAATAAACCGCTAAAAACTTATAGATGAATTCCTTGAATGCAGCCACTACTACGTGCGAAAATATCACTGGCGTGTTCTTCAACCCAAAGGGCATAACAGTGTACTAAAAACATCCCCATTCGGTCACGAAGGTTGTCTTGCTCCTATCTTCTGGCGCGATCTTGATCTGATGGTACCTTGAGAACCCATCTGTCAATGAGTATGCTTCCTGTGTGCCAACATTCTCTAAGACTTCCTCTGTAAATGGTGTCGGGAATGGATCATGAACACAGGCATCATTCAGTTTTCGGAGATCCACGCATATTCAAATTTTGCCCTTCTATTTTTTCTCCTACATTATCGTAGGACTCACCCAGTCAGACTCTTCCACTGGTTCAATAATTCTTGCTGCAAGAATTTTATCCAATTCTTCGTAGACCTTTTCCTTATAATTTGGATTCAAATGGTGAGGACGCTGCTTAACTGGCTTTGCGTCTAGTTTCAGAGTTATCTTCATCATCCCTAAGTCACTGAGGATCCCTTTTAACTCCATTATTTTGGTCATGAATGAGTCTTGATATTTGCAAAGTAACTCGATGACCTTATCCACCATGGCATCATCCCAATAGTCCCCAAGTGTTGTGTACTTCGGCTCCGCATCTGTACTAATGTTCATCTGTTTCATTTTCAGTGGCGCAGTGATGTTGGGGTCCTCGATTGATGGTCCTCGAACTTTGTGACTCCCTTCTGTTTCTAGAATATTAATATTCCAAGGGTCATCATCATCATCCTCCACTTGCATGTCGTAACATTCTAGGGCTTGGTTTAACTGATGTGACCATACTGGTTAAACTATTTCTCATGGTTCCTGTGGTATTTTGACAATGGTAGCTTTCACAACTTGCAGTGCATCATCAATAGTATACACCCATTGATCTTCAAATAAGAATGTTAACAAAAATCCCTCGTGCAAGATATCCCATTCGCTCTTACCATGTCGGAGTTCTGTCTCGGTATACCAGTTTCTTGGGATGACATCCAGGGTCTAATAAAATAAGTATACCCATTCAAGTTAGGGCTCTTCGCCATATACTTTGGTCCATTTTGTGAGGTGCATGCACGAGTCATCATGCCCATTGTACTTTTCAGTTATTCATAGTTCCGACTTCCCAAACCTTAGTTACCTCATCCTTTTGCAGTCACGCCAGTTTTCAAAATTTCCTTCATATGTTCCCCACCAATGTACGGGTGTTGCGTGCAGCACTCACTTTAATGCGTTGAACCTCTGATGCTCTAGTGCTGCACTCTCAAACTTGTTCAAGAATTCATCCACCGCTGTTAATCCATCATATGTTGGTAGATATCGAGCCTGGGTGGTTACGCAACGTAGTGATTTGGTCATCATATTACAATTTAGCGTCGTCACTCCACTCAACCGATTGTGCCATTGTTCATCTTCTTTGTCTGAATCTGAAAGGTGGGACTCTGTGCACTCCCACGAGGCCCTCCCATCTGCAGTCAGATTTAGCCAGTCTTGGTTTCACGCGGTTATTTTTTAGATACAATCCAGCTCCTCATCACCTTCATCATTGTGCATGGGTTCAGTGTAGCGTTCTCCTTCATCTGGATCTAGTGGAACTACTACGCGTAAGGACTTTTTCTCAAAAATCATTTTCCGCTTCTTCAGGTTGATGACTCCATTCATATTCATGGCCCAGTCTATTCCTAGCAATGAGGGGTAAGGGTTACCGTCATCTACAATCTCTATTACCTCGAAGTTTGTCTACATTCTCGCTCCTTTGATATCCACTGTCACCCCTTTCAATCTTCCAATGGGCAAGATCATTTTGTTGGTTCACCATCCGTAATTGAATAGGAGACCACTATAATGTGGGCTTGCCCATGTGTTCCCATGTCTGTTTCGGTAACACATTTGCGTCCGAACCCAGGTCTAGGATTACCTAATCCATTTCATATTCACCAATTTGTGTTATCAACCACATCTCTCTTCTAGTGCACAAAGCATGCTTCTGCATTTTTCGAACTACTCGCACTTCACCTGATCCTGTGCATGTCTATTAACTGCCTTATTGTCGCACAAAAGTTTAATACATGTCTCTAAAATGGTAGTTAGCATAGAAGGATCTAGGCCCATCTCTAGTTGATCCTTACTACCTGAACTAGAGACATCAGCAAAGCTCTTCTTAGCTTCCATAAACGTTTCCTTTGCGTGTTCCAAGTAAAACTCAGGTTCCTTTGTAGGAGCCTTACGTAACCAGGTATCTTCTATAGGCTGCTTCCCCTTATCTTCCCTCGTGGACGTGCCACTTCTGAGCATCATGTTCATGTTGGGGTCTTCTTTGCGCGGTTCAAACCTCATCATTTGGATATTTTGCGTCAAAGTAGGCTACAATACCCCTTTTTCGCGCATTTGTGCCATCAACATTGGAAAATCTACCATTTCATGATCAAACTATTCACAGCATGGGCAAGATAGTCTTGTTTTGTTGGTACAATCATGAGTGTAGTGCCCAAGCCCTCCACAATTGTAACAGATTAGCTGTCTGAGGCCCCTTCTGGGCCCCATTCCTCCTCGACCTCGACCTCACCATTGAAATACACGTCACGCTATTGTTGTGGCTGGATCGAAGCCTCATGATTCTATCTGCATTCGATAAGTTGGGGTCCTAACCATCATTAGCTCATAGCTCCGACATGTCCGCTCATCGTGGCCCACTAATCTATAGAAATTATAGTACATTTTTTGTGGAGTCTAGGTATACTTCTACAATAGGTGACAGTTGTTCGTTACGTGCTTTCCTTCCACTTGAAAAATTTCACACTAGAGTGTGGGGGGCGCACTCGGCCCTGCTTGTGCTTCTGGTCTCAATGGCATCGGTCCCCCTCTCACCAAATAGTTTTCGAATATAGGATAGTGATCCTTTTCGTGACCCTGGCCTTTACATTTTATACACAACACTTCTTCACGTGCCTCTGGCTGGGGCGCCCTATCTTGCTTCAAAATTTTCATCTCTAAGCATAGGTTTTGTAGTTGCGCATGGATTTGTTGGACTCCCAACCCCGGATCCTGTATCAATGTTTCATGCAACCTCATCAACATTTTCTAATGCTTCTGCCTGGGTTGAGAGCTTCTATTGTGACAGTTCCATCCTCAAGTGTGGTGTCAAAGACACTAAAAACCATGCACAATGTTGTGCATCAGTCAGTGTCATATTAGCCTCACAGATCGTACTTTTTAGCCTCTAATCCAAATCCCAAGGGGTTTCACCTAGAAGCATTGCAATCTCCTTGAATCTGATGATTAACTGTGTCTCTAATTTCGGCTGGCTAAATTCTTTGTTCAACGCAATTTGGATCTTCGCTATTCTGGCATTTGAGTGATCACTCAAGTGTTGGATATACCATGTCAGCGCGCGATCTTGCAGTGCACTTACCAATGTGGCCTTCTTAATTTTATCATTTGTAACCTCGTGTGCTTCCCACACTACTCTTACTACGAACCAAAACTGATCTGGATCTTCGTTCCCTACTCCTCTGAATACATGCAACTTGATCGTACTCGCCATGCTAAACTTCTAGTTTGGTGGAGACGGGGTGGGTGAAGATGGAGATGAAGAAGGTGATGGGAGTGGTGGTGTTAGTAGGGATGATAACTGCAGAATGCGCTATCTGATCAAGCTGACCGCACTCCTCAAAGAAACCCAAGTGCGCTCTTCCTCGCTTACTCATGGAGGTGAAATTAGAGGACTATTTCCTAACCCTTCGATGCCTTTATATACCTTTTCGCTCTACGTCGTTCCACTCATTAATGTATTCACATCATCTGTTTTTCACATAACATCTTAATCCAGGTATTCAAAGACTTGATGTACTTACCTCACGGTCCCTTGAGAAAATGTCTTTCTACTTTGCTGTAGCGGACAGTTGTGTCTATCGCAAATTCAGTGATAAACCCTCCTATTATCTGATCTAGCCAATGGTCTACGGCCTGCATGATCTTATCTTCAGATGCCTCTAGCCTACGCACCAACTCTGGAGTCCACGCTATCGGTTGATCGAGCTTGCACCTTCCCTAGCTATTTGCTAGCCTCGCAATCCAATTGTATAGTTCCAAAGAGAAGGTCGCAAAGAAGATCTCGTGGATTTCTGTATATATGAAGCGATCCAACCACCTCTTCTCAAATATCTGTAGGGTTTTGTTTTCTTGTATTACAAACTCATGCAGCTTCTAATCCAACCAATATTCAATTTCTTTCTTCATAGGGTTCCAGTGTTCTGACATCAGACATCCCTTAGGGAGATCTCGGTCCTGACAACGGAACCATTTGTTGGCTTATTGGGGCCTGACCCAGGTTCAGAAATTTTTAACCAAACAAATCCCGAAACTACCAGCCCTTTCGGCAACAGTCCGCAGAGCGCGGACTGAGGTCTCACCCGAGGTAGTATGGGAGGTTGCTGGAACTAGGTTTCCACACCGAAGGGATGTCTTGATGAGGTTTAGAATTTCAAGAACCGATCCTATGCACTGCGCTACTCCCACGCAACCATCTATTCAAACTATCTACCTTTGCACGATTTGGAAAATGAGTGTGAGTACAATTTACCTTTCCTTAATATTATTATAGATCTTGAATTACTTAAGAAGGCACAATGCTTTCAATTATTTAACATAATAGACATATTCGCAATCATAAACCATAAACAGATGCATAAACCAGAATCTAGAACAGATACGCAATATTCCAAAACTAACTTATCTTTATTAATGCCATTTTCCAGTTACAATCCACTTCCTACCCTGGGCACACAGCTGCAGGGGTCCATGAACATAGCTTCGGACTCTACCAGGCCTCTACGCACATAGCTATGGAGCCTCTATCTCCTATTACAACCCAAAACTTGGACTTACAGACTCAGATCTAATATCGCATTCAGACACCCATATTACTTCTTACATCATCAAAAGCTGCCTTTTACACTTAGAGCCTTGCTCTTATTTATACATTCCCATCATCCGCGGACCATGGGTAGGCCGACACATTCTAGATTAGTTTACAATATTTTAGGGTGGACTACCCTTAGACTTGACTCATTACAATTCACACTCTGTGCACTTTGTGGAGCTTTTACAATACCAATACCCAAAAATGCGGGCTTTAAGCCCCAAAACAATTACGCAGGGGATCCGTTGTCCAATAGATGGTAGAGAGATAAATAGAGAATGAGTTGTAGATACTGAATTAGAAACTCAACGAAGAACAAGAGTTGCACATACAAGAGAAAGGGTTGCAGTAGGAACAAGTACAACATGCACAGACTAATGAAACTGTGCCCATACAGGTTATAGACCCAACCCAACAATTGGCATAGAGCAAATAGGGTGAGTAGTGTCGTTGATCAAATGCAAGGGTGTTTAGGAGCATGGATGTCATTTTGTGCACGTAAGTGATCCCACCCATTTGCACACTCACTGAGGCAAAGACAAGAAGCAAGTCTAACTGGAGCTGAACATGTATTTCGACAAGTTGATGTGCATGGTCATTAGTACACACTTGGAGATCAACATAGACACTATGCATCAGTATGTTGCTGGTCAAACTACACTCAAGACAATGATGTGCATGTTATCAGATGAGTTGGGCAAAGGAGCCATATCAGTGTACCCGTATGAAATCGAAGCAAGAGTTCGCTTTCAGCAGGATGTCACCATTGAGAACATGGAAACCATCACGGACGACCAAGCTTGGCATCATTTTGTCACCGTCAATGATCGCAAGGATGTCGAAGAGTTGGTCTTACCACAACTGTCTGAGTGTTAGTGATAACTTGCATGGCTTGCTAAAGCCTAGTTTGTCTCACATGGGTACATGTGCATATTGTATGTAACATCTTGTAAAGTGAAAGTCCAAGTGTCGATAGTTGAATGTAATAGTCATGTAGTAGGTGAAGATTCATGAGGGTAAGTGAAGAGTCACAAAGGGGAATTTAAAGGGTCACCCCACCCTTTTCTATTTATAGAACATCATAAGCCATTGTAGAGACTTTTGGTTAGCTAAGCTTCTGATAGGAGTATCTTAGAGAAAGCTTGGAGAGTATTGTAACAAGCCTTGGCTTCTCCACAATGTAGAGCTAGTACATCTCTTTGGAGGAGCAGGAACCAGTGACTATAACGTTCTATTATCGAGACTAGTGGTTGGTCATGGTTATTCTATATAATTGGAACTCTCACTTCTTAATATAACAGAGCCAACACGTTTCATGTATAAGTTGTTATTTTATTTCAATTAACTTTTTTACTCTAATGATATATGTATTTGTATATATATGTATGAATCTTACTGAAATGTGTTGTTGGTTTAACCATCACTTTGGATTGTTGGTTCACCTTCCTTCCAGTCTATGATGCATCTTTTCTCATGTGTTCCCTTCCAAGATGCATGTTTACACAGGTTTCCAAGGGGAACACTCATTCCACCTTCTCTGTGTTAGAACCATTCATGCACCTTCCTTGGTTTGTTGCACATGTCACAACCTTACTACCAACAAGGACATCTCACTTGCCTCCACGCGCAGCCGTGGTTAAGGTGATACTATACGACCCATTGTTGGTACTCCTACAACAAATGGTCTGAGGTCTAGTTGGGACTTCTTACCGGGGATATCCCTTCACCTATTGGCGGGTCCAGCACTGTCAACAATTTCCATCAAGGACAACGCATTAG
This sequence comes from Pinus taeda, assembly GCA_000404065.3. Classification (NCBI taxonomy): domain Eukaryota; kingdom Viridiplantae; phylum Streptophyta; class Pinopsida; order Pinales; family Pinaceae; genus Pinus; species Pinus taeda. The sequence goes on along the minus strand of APFE030096289.1, from coordinate 61,966 downwards.
TCATAATGCCATGAATTGATATTCCTTTGTCTATATCATCTATAGCATCTACATAACCATCAAGTTGAAATCTTTATCAAGTAGGTTTCCATCAAGGACAACACAATAGTCATAATGCCAACAATAATCTATTAGATTTCCTAGTTTGCTTCCTTCCTTATATGGATTTCTCCAGCCTCTAGTCATCTTCTTTTCATTACTCCACAACTTCCTAGGGTTCTTCCTTTAGAGCTCCCTCTCAAGAGAACACCTCATTGACTTCTCTCATCAAATTTCACATCCCTTCTTACCACTGTCATCTTGAGGGATGACAAGTAGACACGATAGTTGATGAGGTGTTTCTGCGTACCCCAGAAATATGCCCAACCATGCTGTTGGATCTAGCCCTTTCCTTGCTTCCTTGGAAACATGATAGTTAATTGATGATCCAAATATCTTGAAGTGTGACACATTTGGTTTCTTCCCTGAAAAATATTCCTCTGGTGTACTCATGCGAAGAATCCTGTGAGGACTCCCACTCTAAAAATAGACCATTGTCTTGCATGCTTCAGCCCACAAATATAGTGGTATGCCTTGGTCATGCAACATTTCCCTTTTTCCTCACACAATACTTCTATTATTCCTCCCCGCCACCCCATTTTGTTGTGGGTTATGGGGTGCTATCAATTCCCATCGAATGCCTTCCTTTTCACACAATTTTTTAATCTCATTCGACACGTATACCTTTGTTATCACTCTTGACAGCCTTCACTTTCTTTCCAGTTTATTTCTCAACAAGTGCTTTAAATTAAAAAAAAATTGGAGATTGTCTAGTCTTTCCCCTACATGAAGTAGATCCAGCACTTCCATGTGAAATAATCTACAAATATAACATAATACCTGTGCTTGGTAGTGGAGGTCATTGAGAAATTTCCATAGAAATCAAAATGGACCCTTTCAAGGACTGCATGTGCCTTGTTTTCCTGATCATTGAAGGTGAATTTTTTCTACTTCCCCAACGTACACCCTTTTCATGTATCCCACTACTCTAGTGCTCCTTTATGGAGGCCTATATAAATATGTTGCATGATCTTCAAAGCACCATGATGCAAATGTCCAAGACTTCTACGCCATAATTTGTCAACATCCCAGCTCCGCACCTTCTATTTTTTTGTGCTTACTATTGCACAATCTTCCACATCTAATTTGTAGAGGTTCTTTACTCGAACCCTGATCTACTTTAGTTTTCCTGTGGTGATGTGTCTTAGGAAAGCCTTTCCTTTGTTTAATATCACATTGTAACCACCATCTTCCAACAAAGCTACAGAAACTAGATTCTTCTTTAGACCTGGTACAAGCATCACATCCTTGATCCTGAGAGGGGATATAGACTCCCTTTGAAAAGTAATTGTACCTATACCAATTGCGTTGTACCTTCCATCTTCTCCCATCTCGATGTACATTGTTGGCACAGGGTCCCTTGGGGTAAAGTTTGTAAATGATTTTGTTAATTATGTAAAGTCTCCACATTTTTAGGAGCGGAGTGCAAAGGTCATAGGAGTCAAAAGGGACTTTAGTCCCTTAGTTTATTAGAAAATAGGAAGTTTTGTGATTCTCCCATGGTTTGCAAACCATGGTCTTATAAAAGAAGAATATATATAAAGTAGTCTTAGCGAGTCATAGGAAGGAAGTGAAGAATTGAACATCATTGTATGGGGAAAGTTGTTTGAGGCAGGAAAGTCTATTTCCTGTACTTAGGCGAAGGGGGAGGCTCCTGCAGCTAAGTGTGTGGAGACCTTGGTAAGTCTGCAATCTGAATGCGTAGGGCCCTGCAACTGTGTGCATAGGGAAGAAGAGTCTGTAACAAAAATATTATATCAATAAAGATTGTTTTGAAGCTAGAATTGTGTATATGTGCCTTTTTATTTACCTATGCAATTTTTGTGTATTCACTATATTTTCTACAATTATCTAAAGAAACACTTAATTTGTGTGCAAAAGTAATAGATCTGGTAGTTTATATGATGTTATGAATGTTTTAAGTGTTCCACAAAGGGTTAGATATTGTTTTCGTAAGTTACTTTGATTTCTACAATCAAAGGGTTAGGGTTCCTGAAGGTCGGGATAAAGCCCTAGAAGTAACAGGAACCCATCACATAGACCTCTGGATGTAGAAACTTGATTCTGTCATCCCCCAATACTGCTTCGGGTGAGACTGCAGCCTGCGGTACGTGGGTTGTTTCCGAAAGGTCTAGCAGTTTAGGTTTTTGTTGGTTGGCACAACAAACTCTAAACCCGAGTTAAGGCCCCTCAATCCAACATGCATCTGGATATTCTTCTCCTCCAAGTCATCGAAAAATTATTTGTTCCTCTCCATGTGGAACGAGGCACCACTATCTAGATACCACACACTACCCATCATTATGCTTACCATGCATGTAATGAGATTAAAATCAATCTCGAACTATGAAGCTAAGGCTTCACCTGTTGCTCCACCTGCACTCTTCCCTCTTGCCTTCTTGTGTGTTCACTTCATTTCATAGTGCCCGAATTCATGACAGTGAAAGAACTTGATTCTGGAAAAGTCTTTCTTCCTTCCCCATTTACTTGAATATTCTTTGGATTGGGATTTCTTCCCTTTCCATTTTTTTTCCTTTCCAACTAAGGCATAATTATCCTCATCCTCACCTTTGAATGAGGAACCGTCTCTAGTGTTTCTCCTCATCTCCTCCTATACCAAGTCATACCATAAGCATTCTCAATGTTGAATATGGGGCATGATTGTTTAGAGGTCTTTGTTTCAGCCGGATGTATACCCTAGGAAGTTTGTACACCCCTCCATGTGGGGCGGTGCGGGGGTGACATGTCCCACCCGTGGGGGTTTAGGGGGGCCGATTCTCCCCGGCTGGGGGGTTCGGGGGCCAATGGTCCCCCAACAAGGGTTTCGGGAGTAGCGCCCCTGAAGCTAAAAACAGATGTAAAATTGCCTTGTAAAAGTATAGTAATTTCTAGTCAATCTAGGCCGTTCATTAGGAGAATGATCTGACGGTAGAACTTAAGTTTAGTTTAGGGTTTTTTTTCCCTAGAAGGCAACCCCTCTCTTTGTATGATGGCATTATATTTGAGGTTGTGTAATAGATGTGTATTCTATGAGCGAGAAGCAGAGAGGTGAGACTGTGAGAGAAAACAAAGGATATTACAGTAGATCTGATGTAGGTTGTGTCTCTTCATTTTGCTGGATAACAGAAAGGAAGGACTGGCTATTCGGGGTGGACGTAGCCCAAACTGGGTGAACCATGTATATATGTGTCTCTCTTGTTTTATACATTTTCTGTGTTTATATTTCTGCAATATTTTACGTGTTCCATTGCTCCGTAATATATAATTTTCTAACAACTGGTATCAGAGTCGAAGGTCTATTTGGCTGATAAACTCGGAGGAAAGAAGGGTTCCTCATTTGAGTGGGAGCAATGGTGAAAGATGGTAAGTTTAGGGTCGAGAAATTTAACGGCCAAAACTTCTCATTGTGGAAGATGCAGATGGAAGATTATCTGTATCAGAAAGATCTATACCTACCATTGGTTGGAAAAACAAAGATGCCAATGGGTATGACAGATGAAGAATGGAACCTTCCTGATAGAAAGGCACTCGGGACAGTAAGGTTGTGCCTCGTAGCGTCATTCGCCTTCAACCTTTCGAAGGAAACAATGGCAGAGGGTTTGATTAAGGCGTTGGATAAAATATATGAAAAACCCTCAACCTCAAAAAAGGTATTTCTTATGAAATGGTTATTTAATATGAAGATGTCAGAAGGTGGATCTGTTGCAGACCATTTAAATGATTTTAATACTGTTACAAGTCAGTTATGTTCTATAGGGGTAAAATTTGATGATGAAGTTAGAGCTTTTTTTTTCTTGTGCTCATTACCAGAAAGTTGGAATGGTTTAGTAATGGCCATTAGTAACTCTCTTTCTGGATGTAGTACTTTAAATTTTGATGATTTTGTTGGTGCTATCCTTAGTGAGGAAATGCGATGGAAAAGCTCCAGTGAGACATCGGGTAATGCTTTGAGTGAAGAGTCTAGGGAAAGAAAATTGGAAAGAGGAAAGAGCTCAGGATATCGCATTAAATCAAGGAAAGGCAGATCCAAGTCTAGATCAGGGATAGTGTGCTGGAAATGCATAAAGGACACCTAAAGAAAGGTTGTAGATCTCAGAAGGGAAAAGAAGGAGATGCACAACAAGAAAACAATCATGAAGCAAATGTGACAGAGGAGGTGTTACAAGATTCTTTGATTCTTTCTTTCGAAAATATCACTGATTCCTGGGTGGTAGATTAGGGGGCCTCATTCCATGCCACACCTAATAAGAAATACTTTCATGACTATGTTCAAAGAGATTTTGGACAAGTTTGTTTGGGTGATGATAAACCCTGTAAAATTTTTGGAATGGGTAAGGTTCTTGTAAAACAGCAGAATGGAAGCCAATTGCTACTAAAGGAGATAATGCATGTTCCAGATCTAAAGAAAAATCCGATTTCAACAGGGCAGTTAGGTGGTGAAGGTTGTGTGACAACTTTCACAGATAAAGCTTGGAAGGTCACCAAAGGAAACCTGGTAATATAAAAAGGTGAAAAGGTTGGTACATTGTATTTATGCAATAGTATTTCTAACTCTGTTAATGCCTTAACTTCCAAAGGAGCAGATGCAGCATTATGGCATCATAGGCTTGGACACATGAGTGAAAAGGGGATGAAGGTTCTTCACTCAAGGAATTTGTTGCCGGGTTTGAAGAATGTTGATTTGGACTTCTGTGAGAATTGCATTTATGGAAAACAAATGAGAGTCAGATTTCTCAGAGTTGGTAAAGAAAAAAAAAATGAAAAATTAGAGCTTGTGCATATAGATGTATGGGGACCTGCTCAGGTATCATCTCTCGGTGGCTCTCGTTATTATGTTACTTTTATTGATGATGCAACTAGAAAAAACTTGGATTTATTGTATTAAGAATAAAACTGATGTATTTGATACTTTCAAGAAATGGAAAGCTTTGGTTAAGATTGAGATAAGAAAGAAATTAAAGTGTCTTAGATCAGACAATGGAGGTGAATATTGCAGCAAAGAGTTTGATAGGTACTGTTCAGAGCATGGAATTAGTAGAGAGAAGATAGTTCCAATAACACCACAAGAAAATGGTGTGTCAGAAAGGATGAACAGAACAATCATGGAGCATGCAAGGTGCATGAGATTGCATGCGGGATTGCCTTTACAATTTTGGGCAGATGCTATAGATACTTTTGTTTATTTAATAAACAGAGGGCCTTCAAGTTCCTTGGATGGTGGTGTTCCAGAGGAAGCATGGACAAGTAAAAAGGTAAACTACTCTTTTTTAAAGCCTTTTGGTTTTGAGGCCTTTGTCCATATTGATAAAGCAAATAGAACAAAGCTTGAGGCAAAGTCAAAGAAATGTACCTTTATTGGATATGGTGTTAATGATTTTGGTTATCGCTTATATGATTACG